>JAQBSW010007131.1:0-43124 GCA_029291075.1 Eudiplozoon nipponicum
ACGTCTGCTTTATGATTAAGTCGTGCTTCAATGCACGATTTATTTTACAACTCAAATTAAAAACGAATAAAAACGTTTAGACTACAACATATTCATTATTTAATGAAAGCAATATAAAACATTTCACTATCAATGGTTACTTGATTAAGTTACACTACGTACACACGCACATACACACACACACACACCAAGGGATACTTGATTAGCTGAAATTCTCTGGAATCAAAGGGGCACGTAGGATACAGCTCCAAGTTCTGGTAAATTGTATATTTACAGCACAAGTCATCGATTTACAAATTATTTAACACAATGCCAAAGATTAATTAAATAAATTATGCAATGACAAATGTGAAAGAACTGTGCATTTACATTTTTTGCATCGAATTGCCTGTTATATGCAGCGACGGAATAGAATTCCAACTCCTCTAGTTGATGCTTCGCAACCTGTTCAGTCCGGTTAACAGCAATAAGTCCTCAATAGCGCGGATAGGAGTTTAAACAAAGAGAAGCTAATCATCACCAGGCAACCAAACTGAATAGGACTGAGACGAATTGTAGAAACCAATGAAGGGTGAGGTGCCTGCTAAAAATAGAACGCCAGTGTACTAGGCTGAGAAATATATTTAATGCTTACTGAAAATTTCATCATCAGTGCCAAAACAAGGAAACGTCAGACCCAAACTTGTGGTGTAGATAAAAAAAACGAACATTGGTTGCGCGGGTGGTGATAACAATTATTATAATCAAGGTTGCGGTCTTGATATAAACACCTGACCCATTAATTACTTACATATGTCAGTATAAACTAAGCATTGTATAGTGTAGAAAAGGCAATTCATCCAGTAGACCGGTTTCGTCCTTATTGGGAACTCATCAAGTACTGGCCAGAATTTGCCGCGGACAGGATACGAACCTGGATGAATTGCCTTTTCTACACTATACAATTCTTAGTTTATACTGACATATGTAAGTAATTAATGGGTCAAATGTTTATATCAAGACCGCAACCTTGATTATAATAATTGTTGTGTAGATATCCAGTTTGATCATAGCTGCTGAAAAATTTACTGAGAATACGAAAAAGTTAGGAAGATGAAAGAAAGATCCGCTGCCATACACATTTCTTGTTCATAGTTACTTTGGCTTATCCATCTGATACTATTTAAACTAATTTGTTACTAGGTGCGCAAAAATATTCAATATCCACAACAAACATAAAACAATTGTATTACCAATGCGTGATGCAATGAATTATTCGATAATCTCAAAGTTCGAGTCCCGTCCACAACAAATTCTGGGCCGTAAGTGTTGAGTTCCCAATAAGGACGAAACCAGTCCAGTGTCAGTATCCTTTACAGACTCGGTATATATATTATATAGTGTGAGTTAGCGCTGAAGTCGCATTGTCGTAGACTATATGATGTTAGCTTCACTATTGCAGGTTTACACATTCTTCTAGGAGATTGTACCGTCATATTATCCCACATTCTTCACACAAATATATAGTGGTTAAAGGGCGTAATACCAGCTCCTACTAATGAGTCGCCAGTAAGCACGAAACGAATGTGCATGAGATTATACTTTCCGTTTATGCTGCCTTTGGTTTGTCCTTCTGGTCACAAATGAACTAATTTGTTACTAGGTTCGCAACACCTAATACATACTTGCATATATATATTAGTTCTCCGCAACAAACAGTATTTAACTGTTTTATATTGAATTGAATGATGTCATGCTTATCGCGAAATGTGATAACAGATATCGATCAAGGCCAGAGTGTATGGATTTACTGGAGTAACAGGTGTTCAGAAATAGTTGTAATTCTCAATTTCGGTGAACTATAGCATAAATTGATATCCATCATGTTGGTACCATGTACCGACTCGGAAACCATAGTGTTAGTACCATGTACCTTTTCGGTACAATAATGTTGGTATCGGTTACTAACACAATAGCCATAGTGTTAGTATCCTTTACAGACTCGGTATATGTATTATATAGTGTGAGTTAGCGTTGAAGTCGCATTGTCGTAGACTTTATATGATGTTAGCTTCACTATTGCAGGTTTACACATTCGTCTAGGAGATTGTACCGTCCTATTATCTCCACATTCTCGACCAAAATATATAGTGGTTAAAGGGCGTAATACCAGCTCCTACTGATGAGTCTGCCAGTAAGCACGAAACGAATGTGCATGAGGTTATACTTTCCGTTCATGCTGCCTTTGGTCTATCCTTCTGGTCACAACTGAACTATCTTGTTACTAGGTTCGCAACACCCAATACATACTTGCATATATATTAGTTCACCGCAACAACCAGTATTTAACTGTTATATATTGAATTGAATGATGTGATGCTTACCGCGAAATGTGATAACTGATATTGATCAAGGCCAGAGTGTACAGATTTTCTTGGAGTAACAGGTGTTCAGAAATAATTGTAATTCTCAAGTTCGGTGAACTATAGCATAGATTGATATCCATCATATTTGTACCATGTACTGACATGGAAAACATAGTGTTAGTACTATGTTCCTTTTCGGGACAATAATGCTGGTATCAGTTACTAACATAATAGCCATAGTGTTAGTATCCTTTACAGACTCGGTATATATATTAACTAGTGTGAGTTAGCGTTGAAGTCGCATTGTCGTAGAATATATGATGTTAGCTTCACTAATGCAGGTTTACCCATTGGTCTAGGAGGTTGTATCGTCCTATTATCCCACATTCTTGACCAGAATATATTGTGGTTAAAGGGCGTAAAACCGGCTCCTACTGATGAGTCGCCAGTAAGCACAAAACGAATGTGCATAGGATTATTTCATTTACCGTCGGCGTTCGTACATACTGGCTACGCTTTTGCTGACTGATTTGGAGACGACGTATGATGTTATCGATTTCATCAGAATTTGCATAGTCGTTATTTCGTTGAATTGCTTTAAAAGCATTTTTGATCAAACGTCATACTCAATCCTCAGTGGTTTCTGATCTGGTTGGATTTACTTGACAGAGCTGGAGTTCTGTCTAAAAGAAATGGCCTTTCTATACTGTGTGATATCACTGCTTTATTATATATGTATACATCCATACCTGATTCGTTTCTCGAATCAAATTATAAACACGTAAAAATGTCTGAACTAAAAATTACACGACAAAATATGTTGCAGCTAATTAATAAAATTTAAAAGGGTATATGGAATATAATTATTGCTCAAAATTTGTAAAATCATGTAAAAACGTATATGTTGCGTAACATACTAATGAAATGTATCAGTTCTACTTACAAATTGTATTCGCGTCGGCTGTTAAATTATCCCAATTCTGACGATCTGAGTAGTAGGGCAATGGAGAGATTATGAAGTCTTCCTTTGTCACCTGCTACAATTAAATATAATTAAAGATTTAAATTGAAGTTAGCGTAGAAAGAAAGTATTCATGTAATGCATGAAAAATTATATTCAAATTCAATGCAAAATTTTTAGAAATACACTAACTAGACTTTTATTAAGAAAACATTGAAATAATTGTTGCGTCATTATCACATTATTCACTTTGAGATGCTTACGGAAAATTCAATTAATTAATTTGAAATTCTACAAGAATTCAGAAGAAATGAAAAATTTTACTGATTATAAATTCGCTTCAAATTTGGAAGCAAATTACGCGAAATATTTCTACTGAACACCAAACTATCAACATGATCTAAACTTCCTTATCATGGAAAAATAGCTGAAAAATCAGACAATTTGGTAAGATATTCATAATGACTTTTAGATTTTACCATACCAGTAAAACATGATTAAAAATTGAATTAACATGTTTTGTGCATCGTAAGTGATTGCTAAATTTATTATTAATTTCATTTGTAAACGGCAATAACTTAGGCAATAGATTATTATTTAAAGGTAAAACAATATATTATAACTAAACCCCGAATTTTTACAACAAAATTGAGCCAATGATAATCAACTAAATTCACAATGACAAGATTAAGCAAAACAAAACAACAGGTGCCGTTTTGATATTACAAATATATGCAATTTGTCTCAAACTAAAACTAATCACTTGATTTACTTGCCTATTCTTAGGATTTCAGTTTTAAACAATCACAAACCAAGTAGTTTTTATAAAAATCAGTTGAATAAATTGAACAACAAGTAATAAAGGTCATATTTCAGAGACCACACACATGCTAGCCAATCTTTTCTCCATATTAGTTACAGCTTGTCAGGACAGACAGTTAGCATAGATCAAGTGACACACAGCATTGTGTAAAATTTCATTACAACTCACTTACCAGTACACCAGTCACAGTACTTTGACTTACTTTACCAAGTGACCCCGAAAATGAACTTGGAATTCAATCAGAAAACACAATGCTATGCCGACTTGAGCATTATATCTTGTAATATGAACGTTTATAAGTCGTATTTTACATCTTATATGAAATAAATGAATCAATTCCTTATATTTGGCTTGCGAGATTAAACTAAACACCAATCACATTGTGTTTAATCAGTCACAAAACTGACGATAATTTTGCTGTTTAGGACTGGCAGGATACAATCGGTTTTGTGGGTTGTCGCTTTGCACTATCAGCTTCCATAAGGTTCGATTGATCCTCATATCTAAGCACGCATCGAGTTCGTTTTCGTGGTGGATAGGTGTTGAGTCATCCATTTCCTCTGAAGGTTTCAACATTGTTAACACTTAGCACTGAAAATTACCACCTAATCATCGTTAATTGGCGACATTTCGGAGCAGCATTTCACGATCCATTATAGGGCCTCTAATCACACAAACGGTAAACATGCTCAAAATATCAGATTTAAGCAAGCGTTGTAACCCCTTACCGAACTAATTCTATTTATATTTTCATGTTTGACTCACTAGTGGATTTAAACAAAGATTTAGGTTCAGGAACTACAACCATCAATGAGCTAAAATTTAAAAAATAAATAGATCTGTTCCGAATAGAGTTTACAGCATTTGCTCAAATCTGCTATTGTGAGCATTTTAACCGTGCGTGTGATTTGAGGCCTGATGGTGATATGGGACATGCCATAACGCAGATTAGATCGCGCCTCATTTCCAGTGGTTGGAATGAATGATGTTGAAGCCTTCGGAGGAAAGGAACGAATCCGCACCCAGCCAAAGAGAAGGCGACATCAATAGGCACCCGGAAATGAGGTTCAATCGGATGTTTCCAAACTGATAGCGCAAATCGCTGAGATTCAATATTTCAATTATTATTTCATGTGGTTACTTACTGGTTTGCAGCATGTACACCGAAATAATGCACAGCCGAATGACACAAAAGTTGATTTCCTACATTCTTTCAACAATTACTAGGATGGTGATATCAAACATACAAATCAAGTTCACGAGCAAAATATAGGCACCAATTCCTATAAATATACATTTGCCAGTATGGAATAAGCATAGCATAAGCTAGTAAAGTAACATCATTCAGCAGTATCGTGTCTATAAGTCATATAGATGTGACAGTTAGGATAGAACAAATAAATAGCACGGGGGAACCTTTTTAAATATAAGAAATCATTAACCCAGATGAAATTAATTATACGAATTTTAAACAGAACATAAAAATAAGGAGAAAGGAAAAAATTAGAAAGAAAGAAAACTTAAACGAGATATGAATAGAGAGAAATAGGGAGACATAAACGCAAATTATTACGGCACTGAGAGCTTATTTAAAATTTTTTGATAACAGCTATGGTCAATTAAAAATTAAATTTGATTCTTTCATATTTTTAAGGTACAAGAAATGAGAAATTTGTAACCGACAGCACAGTCATTGATTGTTTAGTTAAATAAATCATTTAATTGTTGCAAACACTGCAAACAAACTTCAATTTCGTGAGTGGATCGAAATTTTGCTGCTGAAATTCAAATCCTTACAAGCCACAAGGGGTGAGATAAAAATTTATATTTTGAAAAAATTCTCTTTGATCCTTGATAGATTGTTTGCCCTCGAGCTGGTAGGATAGAAATGGAAATTCACCACAAATCAATGGGTACGACGGTCTATAGTTTTAAGTGTAGAGAAGCTTTCTAAAAACGAGGTTTGAATTTCTATCAAGTCCGCAAAAATTCATTTAACAATATAAAAATGGCTGCTTCAAACAATAAAAATATTGTCATCCTTTTATTAAATTTGTAATTGAAATGCAAATGCCTACGCTTTTGATGTAAATTTTAAGCAAACTTGGTCTCTTGAAGAAGAAATCAAATTATTGCATTTGCTATTTTCCAATACTGAAAAAACATACTACGCAAATAAGCATAACTGATCATATATAAAACAGTTATACATTATTCGTTGCGAAGTATTAACTAATATACAATTGTGTATTAGGTGTTGCGTACCAACTGCCAAAATGATTCAAATAAGACGAGGAAGATATGACGAACTCATGCTTTTTTGTGCTTACTAGCGACTCATCATTGAGATCCGATACTACACTCTATACCCACTATATATTTCGTCAAGTAGTGTGGAAAAACTGGACAGTAAAATTTCTTATACGAATGTGTGGTCAAGCAGTAATGGAGCTAATTTCATATAGTTTTTTTACCATGAGAATTCAAAGCCAACTTATTATACAGCGTATAAACGAAATGTGTAAGGGTTACCAACACGGTAATTTGCAAAATACCAGGGCCTGTAAACGGAAACCAGCAAAATGGTTTTTCAAATTCTGAGCCTGTTGATGGTATAAACACAATAGTTTTCAAAATATCGCGCCTGTACCTTATACTAACAGAAGGAATTCCAGATGGACTAAATTTCGCTTGTTACTCTAACAAATCCATATTTTGAAAATCATTTTGTTGGTACAATTTACAGGCTCGTTATATATTATGAATAGTGAATTGGCATTGAAGTAGCATTTTTGCAGACTTTACATGAATTTAACTTCATTAATGCTTGAAGATGCATTCGTATTGGAGATTGTACTACCCACTTATCACCTCGACTGTTGAATTAACAGTAAGCAAGAAACGCATGTGTACATGAAATGATGCCATTCATTCATACTGCCTTTTGCATATCTTTTTGAGACTATCAGATATGTTCTCTTAAAAATGAAATAAATCTTGTTCACTGTTGTGTAATGAGTTTTCAGTTGTGTTCTAACTTCGAATTTAAAAGCAGACAGGTTTAGGCTATGCGTATATTCTGTGTTGTATAATGAGTAACATTGCGGATATTTTCAGAACATTATTAGCTATTATGTAGGGATTGTTCTACATCCGTTTTACTAGTGAACGCTTAAGTATTTTTATTTGCAACTATTACCGGGTGTATAATTTTACACTGCAAAATTTTTGTTCTGCTTCTAAAAAAGAGATAATGTAAAATCAATAGCTATAAAATATTATATTAGGGCTGCTTTAAAACAACCTCGAAAGCTAGACATTTGATTGCTTAACCAAAAGAAGAGATTGAACCCTTGGAAACATCGGAAGTGTATGAAAATCACATGCAATGCTTGTACTGGCATGTCTTTTGGTGAGACCATGCACTCAATCTTGGTAAATAGAGGCGAATATGGAACTGCATTTAAGAATGGACATGTTGCTAAATCTGTTCTTTCCCGTCATATAGTGGAAATATGACACACTATTCACTGAGATGATGACAGACGCATATCAATATGTATTCGTAATTGGATGACGAGATTTATTAGCCAATCTATCGAATGAAACAGCTGCTGAAAAATCGTTAGGTTCGATTTGGAATGCAGCATTAGCTAATGGTAGGAAAAGACGATTGCCAGAATTAGAATCTGAAACTAGGCCGAGTAAAGGATTAAGGACATCGCATTATGACTGGTTTATTAGTGGGCTTATAATTTAATTAATGGTTAATAAATTATTGTGAATGTAATCCTTTGAAATTTCACCCCTAACTGTTTGTTTGATTTTAAAAATCTTTTTGATTTGAACGCTTATTTAAGTGTTTCTGCCTTGTTTCATTGTATTGCTTAAGGTTTATTTAAATAATTTTCCAAAAAAAAAAAAAAAAAAAAAAAAAAAAAAAAAAAAAAAAAAAAAAAAAAAAAAAAAAAAAAAAAAAAAAAAAAAAAAAAAAAAAAAAAAAAAAAAAAAAAACCAATGGAAATGCGATTCTATCACACCATACTCAAATTTGCCACAAGTTGTTTTTTTCTGTGAGCATAATGTCAACCCTGAAGATGGGACTGGAAATGAGGTCTCGAGAAGTTGTAAACGTTCGGAAATATTTAATTCAATTAAAATTTCAGGAAAACTAATTGTGGTTGGTTAGGTGTGAAGGGACCGGTGAGAACCCATCAGTCAAAACTAGAGACAAACTGTGCACCTGGAAATGTAAATGAATCAAGGTCTTATAGATTTATTGTCTTACATAATTTGACGAAGGGTAATGTTGGCTTGTGGAGAAGTGACGTTTCCTACTGCAAAATTAATTCATATAAAAAAGTTCAGTTGTGAACACAATTAAGTACTTAATTAGTGCCTTATTTGGCATATTCCCCACTGGTATATATACAATTTTTAATTGGTAAATACTATATTATATTAATTATCTTAGTAAATTTTAATTTTTAATATGTAAAAATCTCTATTTATAAGTAAGAAGTCAATTTTATTTTATTTATGCAATATATAAAACAGTACAGAAGGGGGATATTTAATATCCTACATTCACTACCTGTGATTTAAATGCCATAATATGCGAAAAGTTACAGATTTCTCCACTGACATATACTTGAATTTTATTTGATTCTAGTTTTACGCATGTGTGTATTAGCATACACATCAAGAATAAAAAAGTCTTTAGCTAGGCATCATAGAATTATGTCATTTAGTATACAAGATTGATAGGTTCCGTGAGACTTAAAGCGATCATCTGAACTAATGCCAAACATGTGTTTCTATGGGATAACGCACATCCTCAATTCCCACCGTTCAATATAACTACTCAATTTAAAGGAGTAATTTAATGTATAATTAGTTTATATGCAGAACTGAACTGTTTGTCTTTGAGTATTTAGACATTAGGTATTACGTAATTAGGAGAATATCAGTTTAAATAGGATCATAATTGTAGACCAAAATCAGAATGAAAAAAGTTATAATCTCATGTGCACATGCATTTAATTTTTGCAGGTGACTTACCAGTAGGAGCCGGTACCCTACAACAACTATATATTTGGTCACGAAATGTGGGACAATTGGACGGTACAACCACCTTTACGAATGTGTATTGAAGCAGTAATTGGATTAACTTAATTTGTTGGTACACTGAATAGGCTCAATATCGGGAAAATGCTTGTCTTTGCACACATTATAGGCTCGGTATATATTATATTGAGTGAGCTGGCTTTTGTTAGCGTGACCGAATTTTTTACATGCAGTTAACTCTCTTACTGCTTGTATACTCAATCGTATGGGAAATTGTACGCTAATCTGTTACACATATTTTGACCAAATTAATAATGGGTAAAGGGCGAATAATTGGCACCTTCTGATGAGTCGTCAGTAAGCACGAAACGCATGCGTACATGAGATTATACCTTTTGTTCATGCTGAATTTGGTTTATCCTTCTTGTCCTATTTGAACTAATTTGTTGCTAGTTACGCAACACCTAATAAACAATTTCATATACGTTAATTCTCTGCAGCAGAGAATATGGAGTAAATAGTTGACGCTAGAATGTCGAAAGATAATTTATGGTTGCATAGAGCGTAATATGCCATATTAACCAAATTACATAATATGCGACATTTTTTCTGTGTACTGTTCAATCTCCTTTGTGAAATAATCAATGTTTGTTAATATTGTATAACAAAATCATTGACAATTGTAAATCTTCTGTTGTTTATTTTGGTGTACATACAAAATTTCAAACACAATTATACTTAAACATCTGGCTGTTGAATAAGTATGAATGATATAAAAAAATAGATCTTTGTAACATAGATGTGATTTAAAAAAGTTATGTTTAGGTTTGGTTCTTCCATATATTATCAATTTCTATAACACGGAAACGTCTACTATACTGTTTTCGACGACAAACAATCACAATAAAACTCTTTAAAAGTTTTTATACCACTTTTATTTTGTGTTATATTTTATTTTGCTTTTATTTTTTCCAATACAATCAATAATTGCTGTGTTTATTCTTATTTAATATTAAGTTCGCAAATTAAGCATTTAAGGATTGTCAAAAGTAGCATAGGCTAGAGTACCAGATTGGGAAGCAGACGTGCCCAAGTTGGAGCCCCGTCAGTGGCAAATTCTAGACAGTGCGTGATGAGTTCCCAAGAAGAACCAAACCGGGCTACATGATGAATTGCCTTCTATACACAGTAAAATGGTTGATTTATTCTGACCAATGAAAGTACATAATGGCACAGGTATTTATATCAAGATTGCAAACTTGATTAAAATAATAGTTATCGCCGCCCACGCAACCAGTGTTCATTTAATTATTTAAATGTCCAATTCAATACCACTTCTCCAAGTAGTGTGTTGTATGTTCTGCAATGACAGATTGTCGATTATTAGTGGGAACTTTAGGTCAAAAGGATGCCATATAGGCTCCTAAATTAAATGCTACCAAGAAAAATTAGTAAGTAAATAACTTGAAATTATATAAATTGTGTGGTAGGGTGGCTCTGTGGTTAAAGGAACATATTCCAAAGCAGACGTGTCCAGTTTCGAGCCCTGTTAATGGCAAATTCTGGGCAGTACGTGATGAGTTCCCAATATGGACGAAATCGGTCTACTGGATGAATTGTCTTTTCTTCCCGCAGTGTGGCTTTGTGGTTAGAGCAACATATTCCGATGCAGACTTCCGCAGTTTCGAGCCCTGTCCGCGGAAAATTCTGGACAGTACATGATGAGTTTCCAATATACAATGCTTAGTTTATACTGACAAATGTATGTACCTAATGGGTCAGGTGTTTATATCAAGATCGCAACCTTGATTATATTTATTATCAATCAACATGTTATCGAGATGAAGCAAAATATAATAATGCGCTAAATAAATATTATGTATCAGAATATACCACGTGGATTTTGCAACTGTCGGTTCGATGTGCTAGTAGTAGAGAAATTGACGAAGAATTGAAACACAAGTTTTAAAATTATTTAACACAAAACGACACTGGACCAGAAGAATAAATTGAAGAAAAAATAGAACTGATATCAGCCAAACTGGAAAGCTGTTTAATATATAACAGTTATATAGTGTTGGTGACGAAGAGCTAATGTATATATTTGATTGTATATAATGTTCTGCACACCTAGTAACAAATTATTCAAATATGACCAGAATGATAAACCAATGACAGCGTGGTAAGCTATTTATAAAGAATTGTCAAAAATAAGCTCCTTTTGTATTGTTTTAACCAGAAATATGCTTCATATATTAAATATTTATGTCTAATTTTGTAAGTTATCTGTCTTAGCAATGCAGTCGATAATGAAGATATTAATGCTAAATTTATTGCCTTGGTTTTTATTCATTTCGACAATGTTGGATTTTTTATCTGATAATATATTAATTTGTTCTCTATGTCTCTCTATTTATATATATATATATATATATATATATATATATATAATAGTTTAATTTAAAATATATAAAAACTACACAAATTCTGCTTTTCATAATAAAATGATTTTCGAGCTCGACAAGAGGTTTATCCAATTACTTTCATAGCATTATTTAGAAAACTAATAGCTTTACACATTGCGATTCGTGGAATGCTCTAATAAAAACTTCCCACTCATTATTATACGATTAGACCGAACATTACTGAACATATTTGGATATTTAGGCTACAACTAAATTAATTTGTAAATTAAATTTTTGAGTTTTAAGTGCAATTCTTCCCTTTCCTCCTAAGGTTTCAACATCATTCACACTAATCACTGGAAATGAGGTACGATCTAGTTTTCGTTGACTGGCGACGTTTCGGAACGTAATTTCCCGTTCCATCATCAGATCTCTACTCACACTCATTAATAATGCTCACAATAACAGATTCAAGCATTAAGTCATTTGCTTAAATCTGTTATTGTGGGCATTTTGACTGATTGGAGGTCTAACGATGGAATGGGAAATAAAGTTGCGAAACTTCGCCAGTCAACGAAGATTAAATCGCACCTTATTTCCAGTGGTTAGTATGAACGATGTTGAATCCTTCGGCGTGAAAGGAAGAATCAGCACACAGCCACTACGTAGACGACCTGAATGCGTACTTGGAAATAGGGAACAATCAGATTCTTTTATAAACTGATAGTGCAAAGTGACAACCAACGAAGTAAAATCGTGGAGACTCAAAAGCTGACGCTCGCACTCCGCAAACATAGTATGTAAAAAATCAAATTAAACTTAGGAAAGTTAAACTATTTGCTAAATTTCTAACATCCATGTGTAATCAGTGATAATTGTGAGCTTTAAATACGTTGTATTGATTTCGTTATAAATTTTAATCCATGAAAATCTGCGATTTTGTCTACAATTTTCTACTAGCCCACCTACGAAATGGAGAAATAAAAAGTAGTGTAAAAGTGAAATATTAAAATATGTATAATATTAAAAATATGTTTCGCCTTTGTTCCGTTGCAGTGGCAATTAATATAAAAATGAAGGACAAATTTCACGCTTGAAAGACCATGTACCCATTCATTATCAGTAATTACATAATTCTGTTGTGCATGCATTTGTGAATAAACATACTACAATGTTATAATTGCGCAAACACCGTGCAACATTTTACAATTTTGATAAAACCAAGGAAAACCAAAATAAGCTAGATAATGTCGATGTACAATAGAACAAATGGAACATAATTATTATTACATAATTTTGAAGTGTAAAATTTTTAACTACACATATAGAGACATTAATTAGCTGATTGCATACATTACGGACTCTGTAAACCGTTTTGCAGATAAAGCAAAAGAAATCTGTGTTAAACTCCGTAATAAAAACTGATTGAAACATTATTCAGTATTAAAAAGTATTTTAATGCAAAGCGAAAGCTAAATAAGGATTGAGCCCATTTTTCTGAACTAACCACATATATAGGTAATACAATTAAACAATCATTGGTTGCTGCGATGGTGGTAACAATTCTTTAAATCAAGTTTGCGAGCTTGAAGTAAACACCAATCCCATTGTATTTAACCAGTCGTCGAACAATATAGCAAAACTACCGTCAGTCACACGTACTGACGCGTTTCAACCTTCCATGATCATCATCAGAGTACGACGGCAAACTGACTATCGAGGATCAAACGCATTGCATACATCTGGAAGGAAAAAATAGATATGCGGCTCTCACCACTAGTAGTCTCGCATATACAGAACTTGACTGGAAATGTCGACCGCACAATTTCTATATAGTAGCTAACAATACATTAATACAATGGGATTGGTGTTTACTTCAAGCTCGCAAACTTGATTTAAAGAATTGTCTGCCTTTGCTTTTTACTAGGTTCCATGATTGAAATGTCTTCTTCCACATATTTATTGTTTGTTGTTTGTTAATTTTATATAATCTAAGAGTATGTCCGTTCTTGCAATTAGATGTTATGCGAGATAGTTTAGTTATCTTTAGCTCTATTCACAACTTGATCCATTATTTCCTTACATTAATAGCGACCTACTAATGTGTGAGTCAATCACAAACTTTTTAAAATCTATATGTCAGAATTATTTTAAGGATTAATAAGCATGTGAAATGCCAAAGCTATTTGGAACACTGCCATTCTGGACAATGAGCATAATCAAAACAGTCTTTCTTTACTCTGTCGGATAAATTGCTTAGCAAAATTCTTTTTGCAAAAATTTAACGGTTCTGTGATAATGGATAAAATCATCGATTTATTCTGTACGTTCAGAAATAATAACCACTCATCTTTCCTCGTACCTAAAATAATCTTTATGATAAACAACGAAAGAAGTAATGCTACTGCTAAAGTATTGCTCAATTACGTAAGGCATACAGAATTGCATGCCTGCAATGTATGTACAAAGGCTCTTCTGTGCGATTTTATGCCGATTATTTGCTTAAAGTTTTACGCACAATAGCTAGCAATGGAAAAATCATGCTCTACAGACATAAATCAGAGCGTAAATAATTTATGAAAGAGTTTTTCTTTGGTATCTGTGTTAATTGGTGTTGTAGAAATAGGTGATGTCGAAATATGGAACATAGATTAAAAAAAGACAACTGGCGTGTCGATAGAAATATCAATCAATTAAAATCAAGAATAATTTTGCCTGAGCGTGTGGAAGCATTATCATAGTAAAAGAAATAATTTATTATCAGGTTTTCACTTTTAAAAAGTTCTAAATGTTTTCCGACACAGGAAATTTCATAAATGCCGGATCTGTTCTGTGACTGACACTGATTATCCTCTGGGCAACTACATTTATGGAACAATTTCGGATACCTTTGTCGAAATCATTCGTCGGTATCCTTCATCGGTTCATAATTCAATTTGCTGTCTTTTGCGTGTGTGTGTGTGTGCGCGCGTATGTTTTCCCCGTGTGCTGTCTTTAGTATAGAATTGCTCATAAGCTATATTTTGTCCCTTGGTAACAGCACATGTGTGCAGTTTTTATTTCTGGTTGATTATTTTTAAGCCATTTCAGTCACTGTTAATGATAATAGTGATGCCGTTTGAGCAGATGTCATTTTGCTTCAGTTTATTGCCAATCTAATCGAATTATTATAATCAAGGTTGCAATTGTGATATAAGCACCTGACCCATTTGTTAATGTCAGTATGAACTAAGAATTGTATAGTGTAGAAAAGGCAATTCATCCAGTAGACCGGGTTCGTCCTTATTGGGAACTCATCATGTACTGGCCAGAATTTGCCGCGGACAGGATACGAACCTGGGCACGTCTGCTTTCGAATCTGGTGCTCTAACCACTGAGCCATCCTGCCGCACACTACACTACACACAGGGTTGCTCAGTGGTTAGAGCACCAGATTCCAAAGCATACGTGCCCAGATTCGAGCCCTGTCTGCGGCAAATTCTGAATAAGGAACGAATCGGTCTACTGGATGAATTGCCTTTTCTACAATATAAAACTATTAGTTTATATTGACATATGTAAGTAATTAATGGGTCAAGTGCTTATATAGAGATCGCAACCTTGATTATAATAATTGTTATCACCGCCCGCGCAACCAATGTTCGTTTAATCTGATCGAATGTTTGTTAACGTTGGTCTGAAGGGAGTTCGAGCTGTCCTGGATACAAGGAAGTTGTTGTTAATTTCTATGATTCATTGGCAGTCGAGTGGAATATCAGGTTTGCAAAATTATTGAATGTTTAAACCAGGTGCTTGTTGTTTATATAATATATAATATATATAAAGGGTTTCGTATACGTTCAAAAGGATTTCGTACTTCGCTTTTTGTATAAATGAGACATTTGTAAAATTGACTATGGAAACCGTTTCAAATATATCTTCAGAGACAGGTGATTTTCCTGACGATGCCAGATCTTTATTAATCCATTTCTGCGCATCTAAAATCAGATGTGGTGCCAGTAAGATTTTCCAAGCAGCTTAAAACAAATAGCCAGAAACCGAAAAATAATCTTATAACTCACCTATTGTTTAATGTCGTCGACGATAAAACTGCAAGTCGTGAAAAGAATTTTTCAATCACTCCATCATCAAATAATCAAAATATTAAAAAGAAATACCACGCTTAGAAATAAAATCACGCATCACTAAGAGGAACTTAATAAAACTCTACGTTCCTTACTTCCATGCGGAAAACAAAAGCTTGTACGACAACAAAAGACATCGCTCTAAAATTAGTCAATTGTGCAAGGACAAAAAATCGAGATATTTAGCGCACTGAAACAATGCAGAAAGGATTCTTACGGCAGCCAAATCATTGCAAAATAACGTGTAGACGAACTACGAGTACTAAAATGTGTCAAAACTGCGCGATTTTCCATACCAGACAAAGATTCAGAAGTTGTTCTACTTGAAGCCGAGGCTTATATCTTGTCCATGAACTTGATAATAAATGATCGCTTAAAAATCAAACTAAAAAACTAACAGAATGGTGACAACGAATATTCAATAAAAATAGATGTTTTACGGTAAAAGCAGAGAAACATGCTTTAACTTCAGTAGCTAATTCCGAAAAAACGCAGAGCCGTGCGGGACAAATCCTGCACGTCTATACGATAAATCAAAACCTCGTGAAAACAGGACGGCCTCAGGAGTTTATTCGTTACGGCATATCATATCAATAATCAACGCACCGCAACATAAATCAATGAAGTTTATCAGAAATCTACTTCAACCACAGCAAAACGTCATAAGCAAAAACAAAATCAAAGACGATTTCGAGATATCAGATGAACTGAATGGAAAAAAGTTCCAGAAAAAATGATGTTATGTGACATTTTACTCTAATTGACGAACATTTCATTGAAAAAAACAACAACAAGCTTGGGTTACCTGATTAATATTTAGTTTCAGTATATTCCTATAGAATTTAATGAACTAAGAGGCCCCATGTAAGCATATAAAATAATTTGCAATTTAAATTTAATGCCAAATATTTTTTAAAGTCAGAAGATGTAGATATGTTAGGCAACATTACTCTTGTCTTGGCGGATGTACACATATTAAGCAATGAAGTAGTTTCAGACATCAGATTCACGCTCGAGGTCGTGAAAGAAAACATATTCCCCTACTTAGATATTCAACTCATTTGCGAAGGAAATGGTGATTTGACAATGACAATACGCGGAACTCTACTTTCACTGGACAATACGCTCATTAGAACATCAGTGTGCCATAATCGATAAAAAGTATAGCAAAACGAATTAGGAGGATTTGCTATGATCACAAAGTCGAAGAGCAGATAAGCTAAATGAGGAAAATATTGATAATGCAAAGATGTCAATATCAGTCCACGTCCGATTCAGACCACAAAGGATATCAACGGAATGCTTTCCTAAATCTACAATTGAGATTCGATCTACAAGCCTCAATAATTGCATTGTGGGGAAATCAGACCACTAATGAAAATTTTCCGTCATCACACTTAGAATCATGAAGTTGAATGCCCAGAATCAATTGCCAATGCTCAGCAAATCCTTTATAGCCTGCAAATTTTTATTTATGCGCAACGGAATATAGATTGGACGTACGAAAAAGCAACTGATCAACAGAATCCAACAAAGTTTATTTCAGAAATTGATTAAAAATATCCTGGCGCCGTCAGGAAAATTAGTTTTAATTCGAAACTGAACACAGCCAGTTTAGCGAAATTCTAAGTTCTACACAAACAAAACTGCGAAAACCATTAAACATATGCGGAACAATTCTTTATATCAAGGTTGTGAGATTGAAGTTAATACCAATCCGATTTTATTTAACCAGTGGACGAAAAACATAGCCAAACTACTACCAGTCGCACGCAAGGACAAGTTTTGACCTTCCTTGATCATCTTCAGAGTACGACGGCAAACTGACAAGCGCGGATCAAACCGCATTGCTATTATATGGAGAGCAAAATTAGATATTCAATGCTCACCTCTAGTAGTCTCGCGTACATTTTACTTGACTGTAAATTTCGGCTGCCCAATTTCGAAGCAGTCACGAACATTAAATTTTTGCAGCTTTCGCCACATATATAAATAGGTAATACAGTTAGATAATCAATGGCTTCGCGGGTGGTGGTAACAATACTTTAAACCAAGTTTGCTTGCTGTAAGTAATCACAAATACCATTTTATTTAACCAGTCGTTAATGTACGTAGCTGCACAGGAATTGTGTCGCTGACATTTTCGATCAAAATGGTTTGGCACCGTCAGGAAAATCAGCTTGTATTTGAAACTGGTCACATTCAGTTTAGCAAAATTCTAAGATCTACACAAACCAAACTGCGAAAATCTATTAAACATATACGTAGCCATTTCTATTTGACAACAAGCACACGGCCTTAACATTCACTTGTTGCATACCGATATATCATTTTATACGACTGGCCACGAATCACAAATAACAACACCAAATACAACCCTTTTTGTATTTAGATGAAGAAAAACACATATACACAAACAGCATCACTTTCATCATTAAAACTGACTGCAATTGCACAACAAGTTCAGCGATCAAAACTGCAAACTGCACACCTTGCGCGGTTACTAGGGGAACGATATAAAATTTTATGAATAATGCAGTACGAAAGATAACATACGGAGAATAAAAATTCATACACGCAATAGCCAACAAAGTGAAAGACTAGTTAAAAGTCAATCGCTTAATACAAGAATAACCAGATCCCAAGCATCACTATGCATTACAATAAGAATGACCCCTACAGGCACTCAGAAGCACACAAATAGACACATACCCACACGCACAGAAAATCAACACGCAATTTAACACCAACAAGAAATAGAAGTAAAACGGGAATTCAGACTAGTTCTCAATAATTTATTCAAAAGAAAACCAAGAATGTATACAAATGAATGACTATAGTGGACAGTTGAGCCATCACGAGTTAAACATATAGTTTATTATTAAGTATTTTCTCTTATATATATATATATATATATATATATATATATATATATATATAAAGTGCGTTTATATCTATATTTATATATGTACTTGTGGCATGTAAATTTGAATAGGCCTATTTATTTATGGGTATTGTATGCAACAATTGGGCAACAGATAAAATAGAGCTGACTAACAATAATTGTAGTAAATTAGAAAAACTATAATAAAGGCTGCGATTTTGATTTAAACACCTAACCCATTAAGAGTATACATGTGTCAGTATAAACTAACGATTGAATGATGTAGAAAAGAAAATTCATCCGGTAGACCGGTTTCAACCTTATGGCAGACGTGTCCAGATTCGAGCCCTGTCCGCGGCAAATTCTGGCCAGTACGTGATGAATCCCAATAAGGATGAAACCGGTCTACTGGATGAATTGCCTTTTCTACACTATACAATTCTTAGTTTATACTGACATATGAATAATATTAATGGGCTAGATATTTAAATCAAGATCGCAACCTTGATTATAATAATTGTTTCTCCTCTCGCGCAAACAATGTTCGTTGAAAAACCAACTTTTCTGAATGGGATAGTTCAATTTACCTTATAACTGTTTACTCAGTTTACTCTTTATTGTAAATACCGTGTTATCACTTAAATTGAATATGTCACAAGAATGTATGTCCTGAAGCGTTGAGGATCATGATATGTAAATGAGCTTAAGGGAAGAGACCCAGAATTAGATATTTTCAACAGACCTGTTAAGTTATTTGTTTCATAAAATATCAGAAACCGATATTCTTGCTTAAAATTAATTTAAATCAACACATATATCTAGAACGAGATCAAGGAGAAAATTTGTAAACAAAATAATAACGTTTTCCACGGTTTGAGCGCGAAGGCGCACATTACCCACTACGTTATCCCATTGAAAGAAGGTGGAGCATGAATGTATGAGTAGTGCATTCACCAAATTATCACAAAGGAAAATGTGTTAAATTTATAACATTTACTCAATCATTGATTGCGTGGGTGGGGATAAAAACTCCGTTCCTTTAATTGGAATCTATATAGCAACTAAATTTAAAACTAACAATTCACATTCTGTCATAATAGACCAGACCAAGAAACATTAGTTATTATTTAACTGAAAATTGAGTGTAGAACGCGGCAGAGTGCTCAGTGATTAGAGAACAAGATACCGAAGCAGACATGCCCAGGTTCAAGCCTTGTCCGAGGCAAATTCAGGCCAGTACTAGATGGGTTCCCAATAAAGATGAAACCGGTCTAGTGGATGAATTGCCTTGTCAAGATTACAATTTTGTGTGGCCTTTTTGACATCTATAAAGATGCTGGTGATCACGTGATCAGCTTAAAGTCTTCTGATTCTGTGCTCTTAACAGTATTGAAGGCAAAGAAGCGCGGGCTCGACGTGGCTCTGGCAAGGACTGTGAGTCAGTCACCACCACAAAACTGCAATGCTCAGAGAATCAAACAAAGGTGGCTGTATTTCACAAAGGACTAAACAGATAAAAATGCCCATTAACGACTCCTTGATTATTTAACTGCTTAGCCAGTTAGTATGATAAACCTGAAATGTTATATTTTTCTATTCGTAGAATTGAAGAGATAAACCTTTTTCCAGCATTTTATCTTTTAAAAATATTTAGATTTCTTTTGCGAAATTTAGATTGAATGAATAAGCGTTGTAAAATTGGATGTGAGATATATTTCTATATTCCAATATTTCTATTGTATAGAATCTTCAAACGTCAGATGTACTATTTTTTGTTAGGTGTTGCGAACCTAGTAACAAATTAGTTCAGTTGTGACCAGAAGGATACACCAAAGACAGCATTAACGGAAAGCATAATCTCATGCACATTCGTTTGGTGCTTACTGGCGACTCATCAGTAGGAGCCGGTATTACGCCCTTTAACCACTATATATTTGGTAGAAGAATGTGGAATAATAGGACGGTAGAATCTCCTAGACGAATGTGTAAACCTGTAGTAGTGAAGCTAACATAATCTGAAGTCAACGACAATACGACTTCAATGCTAACTCACACTATATAATATATATACAGAGTCTGCAAAGGGTACTAACACTATGGCTATTGTGTTTTTTTTTTTTTTTTTTTTTTTTTTTTTTTTTTTTTTTTTTTTTTTTTTTTTTTTTTTTTTTTTTTTTTTTTTTTTTTTTTTTTTTTTTTTTTTTTTTTTAAGCTAACATCATATAAAGTCTCGACAATGCGACTTGAACCCTAACTCACTCTGTATAATATATATATACAGAGTCTGCAAAGAATACCAACAATATGGCTGTTGTGTCAGCACCCGATACAAACATTATAATTCCGATAAGATACATGGTATTAACATTATGATTGGCGAAACCGTACATAGTACCAACAAAATGTATATCAATGTATGCCAACATTGCGAATAACAACTATGTCTTAACACCTGTTACTCCAGCAAATCCTTACACTCTGTCCGTCATCGATATCAATTATCACGTTTCGCGGTAATCATGACATCATTCAATTACACATATAACAGTTAGATACTGTTTGTGGCGGAGAACTACTATATAAGCAATTATGTATTAGATGTTGCGCACCTAGTAAAAATTTAGTTCAATTATAACCAGAGGGATAAACCGAAGTCAGCGCGAACGGAAAGTATAATCTCGTGCACATTTGTTTCGTGCTTACTGTCAACTCATGGTGAAGGACGTAATAACGGCTCCTACGAATGTGCACGAGATTATACTTTCCGTTCATGCTATCTTTGGTTTATCCTTCTGGTCATAATTGAATTAATTTGTTACTAGGCATGCAAGACTTAATACATAAATGTATAAATATTAATTTTCTGTCACAAACAGTATCGAACCGTCAAATTTACTATTCAGTTATAGCCTTTTATTTATTATCAATTATTTATATTGTGCAAATCGATTCGACATTTTTTAGTTGTAGCAACTGAAATTGGCTTTAAAATTTTGCCCAGAATACAGTTTAGCTTAGCCATTTCTTGTATCAGTAATTAAAATTGCGACAAAAATTGCTTATTGAAGCATAACCTTTTTTTATAAAGCAGGTCTACACAGCGCTGTTAAACGCATGCTATTTTATTTGCGCCAGAACTTAATTCTACTGCATTATCTAATACATTATATAGTAATTTTTTAAAAGAAAACTTTGGAACAAATACATAAATTAGACAAGAACGAACAGGAAGCGAGAAACACACACGCACAGGCATGAAAAATACTCGTACACGAAAAACAGGAATGTAGAGTATAAGCTCCCTCTCATTGAAAAATTAAGTACCGTTTATTATACAAATGCATTATTCATTTAGTGCCATTGCTGATTACCAAAAATGCATCCATAATCATTCTAGACTGAACATAGTTGCCTAAAGAGAACTTTACCGCAATGGCTTAACACATTGTTTATAAGAATCACAATCAAAACGAGGCAAAAATCCGGGTTTCTAAAACTAGAATTGATAAAGGAGCTACGCATCAGGTAAGGTATAAGATGAAAAATATTTAATCTGTAACTATACAGAGAAAAGAAACGTGGGCATTGATTGAATATAATCCCATTATATATATATATATATATATATATATATATATATATATGCGAAGGAGAGGGAGAGAAAAAGAGCGTGTGTGTATGCCTTTGTTTAAGTGTTTCCCGTTTTCTGCATTATTTGTATAATATTTGTCCTTAATCCAAAATAATCCCATTCATATAATTAAACGTAAATTGCGTGTGCAGGTTCTGATAAAAATTACGATAATCAAAATTGCGATCATTATTTAAACACCTGAACCATTTAGTACATGAATTTTTCAGTATAAGCTTAGAACTGCATAGTGTAGAAAAGGCAATTCAACCAGTAGATCGAGTTCGTCCTTATTGGGAACTCATCACGTACTGGCCAGAATTTGTCGCGGACAAGGCCCGTAAATCTAGGCACGTATGGTTGGAGCACCAGATTACGATTCAGACGTGCCCAGGTTCGAGCTCTTTCCGCGGTAAATTCTGCCCAGTACGTGATGAGTTCCCAATAAGGACGAAACCGGTATACTGGATGAATTGCCTTTTCTACACTATACAGTTCTTAGTTTAATTTGGCAAATTTATACTCTTAATGAGTGAGTTATTCATATCAAGTTTGCAACCTTGACTAAAGTAATCCCATTCATGTTCAAAAATTTACCATGTAAAATACCATATATGGCAAACGAGCTGATTTCTATCAAAAATCAAACGTATTTTAACATTGTGTACTAGATGTTACGTACCTAGTGACAAATTAGTCCAAATACGACCAGAATGATAAATCTAAGACGGCCTGAACGGAAAGTATAATCTCGTGCATATTCGTTTCGTGGTTACTGGCGACTCATCAGTATGAGCCTGTATCACGCCCTTTACTCACTATATACTTGGATGCGGAGTTTTGGAAAAGAGGACGGTACAATCTCCTATACGAATGTGCAAACCTGCAGTAGTGAAGTTAACTTCATATAAAGTCTTCGACAATGTGAATTCAATGCCAACTCACATATATATATATATATATATATATATATATATATATATATATATATATATATATACGAAGTCTGTAAAGAGTACCAACACTATGGCTATTTTGCAAGTGCTGATGAGTCGTCAGTAAGGACAAGATGAATTTGCACAAGATTATGCTTTCCGTTCATGTTGTCCTTGGTTTTTCCCTATGGCAATAATTGAACTAATTTGTTACTAGTTTTACAACACACAATACGCAATTGAATATATATTGGTTCTCCGCTACAAACGGTATCTAACTATCTTTTAACATTGTTGTACCCACATTTTATGAATAAGTTATGCCACATTAAAAAGTAAAAATTGACCAAGTAAATATTGAACAGTTTTAATCGGCTTTAGCAATGTCTAAAATAAATAAGAATAAGTTCAATTCCCAAAAACGATAAAATACATAGTGTTTGCCTTTTAAAATTAAAATTCAAGGTTTTCTTAATTTCTGAAAAATGAATCGTCAAAATTTCTATACTGACGAATAAATTCATCTTAAATATTGCGGATTAGAATTGCTAGATTCTTCAAATTGAGTGTTTTTGCAGTGAGCACTTTGGAAGCCCAGACCATCATCTAGATATGCCTCATTTTAGAAAGAATAACATGTGAAAAATGTGAAAATATTTGACTATTTTCACGAATTTTTAGTCTAATTATGGACCGAAATAGAACTGGATTTATTGCGTTTTTAATAATAAAGAAAGCATAGAGCATTGCATAAGAAATGATTAAATCCATCCAGATAGAAAACAATGTTTGATTTTAGATAGTTTGGTACAACGCTACCTCCTTTAGCCACCCGAACTGATTTTCGGTAAGGCTCTGACTCTGTTACTTGGAGGAAATTATCTGCTGAAGCCAGTAGAGGTTTTATGATGTATTAGAATCTATCGCCGTAGAAGCGACACACCTATAGTATTTGTTTAAAGAAAGTCAAAGCTCTGAGATATTAATCGTTTCGTAATTGAGAATGTTAAATTTCAAGTTGAAAAAGATCAATCCAATGGAAGTCACAAAAAATTGAAGTAAATCTGGGTATGATTATCCCATAGGTGTACAAATTACTCAACTGTACTGAGGAGTAACCAAACTTAAAAGCAGATTTTTTTAAATGTCAATGCCTAAAAATTTACGTATTCTTTTTATTTGGTTAATTGAGTTACATTCCGGCATTTTATGAAATTTATAGAAAAAAATAAACTCTGCTATCATCTCTTATAGTTTTTAAAAGGAAAATATGAACACGTGATACGGCAATTAATTAAGAACATTTCCTTTTTCTACAAGTTGACCATTGAAAGCCGATGGCACGGGCTAAACAGAAGCGAAGTCTTCAGACATAAGATAAGACAGGAAAATTTAAATGAATATATTTCTATGCATTATGTAATCTCATGAAACAAGGCGTGCTCGATCTCTCTCTGACTCACTCTCATAAACACACCCGTCTATGCTCTTTTGTTTGCGATTTGACCGATTCGACAACTAGCCAATCGGATATTTCAGTATAAAAATCTACTCACTCAGTCAGACAACCAGGTATTTTAAAGACCGACCGACAGACTGGCTGGCCCAAAGAACAGTCTGTTCGACGGAAAGGAAGTATATTACACAGAAAAAAATGGTTATAGATTTAACTCACACTTCGTGCTAATAAGTGATGTGGAAATAATGCTATTAAGAAAAATTGGATAACGCTTAATTGAGGTATTTAAAAAAAATTATTTCTAATAATTGTTACATATAGAGTACATACTGTTACTAAACAACTCAAGACTAAGGGAAATTTAACTTCTATATAATAAGGCGATGACGAAAACAGACAAAAATTTAAATTTCTCAAACAACCTTATCTACGCTTGTTTACCTCGGAACTAGAAATCTAGAAAAAAACTTTTCATTACCTTTTTAGTGTCAAAATAAACAAACAGAACATAAACTGTTTAACTTCCTAGTGCCGTTCCCAGGTGCAAATGTAAAAAAGAAATTGTGTAAGTTGTAAACAAAGCTTGTTTCGCACTATCCTAACGTTCAACGAATGCATATATTCATATACTTCGAAAGCAAGACATTAAGTAATACCGGCTCCTAACGATGAGTCGTCAGTAAGCACGAAACGAATGTGCATGAGTACTTTTACTTTACTGCGGCTGACTCCTTTTGGAGGATAAGCCGGCTCCAATTTCCATGGAGTTTCTTGGGAATTTGGTACAAGTGGTGTCCCCTCACCACTCGGCTTTTTGATCGAGGACGCACTTCTAGCCTTTGCACATTCAAGCGCAGTCTGCAAGGCAGCAGTAAGTTGCATGGTTGCCGGTGGCTGTTGAGAGCTCATTCGCCATTCGGAAGTACGGGGTACCGTCCAGGAGTCCATGTAATCCTGTGGCTGTTGAACCCTTTTGTGGCGGGGAACACACGCCGAGTCATGGTGCCGTCGTCGGGCTCATGTGGTATTTTATAGGAGATCCGATTGCCGGTCGAAAATCCACCACGCCCTGGTGACACCACCGCCATAGCCCCGTTAGCCCATGTACGATCGGCTATCGAGACATGGTTGACACCGTCGTTCCACGTTGAGGAGGGGATGTACTTTACGAGGAAGTTTCATGTACCCTCTTCATTGCTGAAAATGTGCATGAGATTATACTTTCTGTTCATGCTGCTCTTTGGCAAAATCCTTCTTCGTCACAACTGAACTAATTTGTTACTAGGTTTGCAAAACACCTAATACATACTTGCATATATATATATATATATATATATATATATATATATATATTAGTTCTCCGCGACAAACAGTATTTAAGACCTTAATTTAATTGAAACGAGGGGATGGTGGGAGAGTTTGAGAAAGAGAACTGTCAAATAATTTTCGTGCATCGCTTCTAGTTCAGACTCAAGGCCCGCACATGCCCAGGTTCGAACACTGTCTGCGGCAAATTCTGGACAATACATGAAGAGATGCTAAAAAGTACGAAACCAGTCTACTAGATAAATTTCATTCTCTAAATTATACAATGCTTATTTTATACTGGCAAATGTATGTATGTAATAGGCAGGCTTTTATCTCAAGATCTTAACCATGATTAGATTAATTAAGACATTCAATTAATTGAAAGGATGGATGTGTGAGAGAGATTGAGTGAAAAAGAAGATTTTCCAATCATTTTTATGCATGGCGTCCAGTTAAGGCTTAGCGCCTTCACTTGACCAGGTTCGAACTTTGCCACGACATATACAGGACAATACGTGATGAGTTCCTTATAGGGACGAATTCGGTAAGTCCCATACCGATAAGTGTTCCTTTTTTGTTTTAAATCAAATTTCTACTTCTAAAGGCTTATTTGATAGTGACATAGATTTGCAGAAATAAAAATGCACAACAAAGTATAATTTGCAGGTGAGAGATATAAAAAATGAAATTAAATTGTTATTTTAAATTTTAATTATTGTGTACACAAAAGTATAGTATTTCTTCATGATCAACTCTAAATAAAGAGAATTGGCTAGCGATAAGATTCCGAAATTGATGAATATGAACAAAACGAACACAGGTAAAGTTTTAAGAAAAAATCTTAGATGACGTTTAATTTGCAAAAAATATATGGAAATTACAAATTTACTCACGGATGCATCCTTTAATTTGCATAACTGATAGGACTTTGTCTGTAAAGACTTTTCATAGTCAGGGCCAGAGGTCCTTATTTTTGCACCACAGTTGTTGTCATCATTGTTGTCTGACATCTTGATCTTTTTAAGTCGACTGTCGGCGATATCAAAAGCAGTTCCGCGCATTGACAAACAGTCTGTTGATATTGTTCGATCTGCGTGCTGTAACGAGTCGGTCGTTGCTAACAAATTACTAGCCGATCGACCTGGTTTCAGTGTGAAGCATCTGAACGCTGGCAACGGTGTGGAAGCATCGTCCTCACCGAATTCACCGGAACGACCACCATCTGCACTACCCCTGGCGACTGTAGATAAGGCCGGCGGTTTAACAGACCGATTAATCTGTTGATTTGTCTGGTTCTGATGGCGATAATTACCTGTTGTAACACCGCTAAGCATAGGCGGTGGTGTACTGCAAAATAGTTCAAGCGCCCTGCGAGCCTGTGTGTGTGTGTAAATGTAAAATGCGCCTAAATAGCTTAAATCTGGGATTGGGGAAGGAAGTAGTATGCAGACGAAGGTACCACCCTGGCCAAGGCCGTGCCTTTAAAATTAAATATACAAATTTAAGGGAAAAAGACATTTGTTTGTAAGGCGTTGTAAAAATTTTCCCAATCAATTTGCCGGTTTTATGGTAAATAATATTGTAGACACCAGGAAACAAGAAATTACTCGTGTGCTAAGAATTGTGATAGCAACGAGTATTATTGAAATTAATTAAGCTGGTTGATAATTTAGTGCAACATAGCATAATTTAAAGAAGCGAACGAAGTTTATCAGCCAGACCATGTTTTAGCTCCTATCGGCTATTGTCGCAGTTTCAATTTCGGCCGAACAGAAAGAGTATCGAATCTAAGACCCCCTTCTCACATGTAGTGCACGAATTCCCAGCTCTACCTAACTGGCCTGTTGCAAATTATTCAAATGTAAATTTCAACTCTAATTTACCTACACCTTCTTCAATTCAACACTTGCCAATTTCACCATCAAAACCCAAATTCATTCACGCGAACTTCAGCTATCATAGGCTAAAAACCATTTCGACTGGGCAAGGGATATTCAATTAATGTCATATTATAAGCAATTATATATTATATATATATATATATATATATATATATATATATATATATATATATAAATTTAGCTAGAAATTCAGGTCGAAAGCATTGCCATATGGGATCTAACTGGTGGAAAGACTGATGAAAAATATATGTTGATATATGATTGAAAACTGCGTGCAATTGACGGCGTAGTGGATGAGCTACGAGTCTGGAGCAACTGAATTGTCGTTCATGTCCCTGTTGCGGCAATACTAGCAAGTACATGATAAGTTTTGTATTCGGAGTTGCGCACTTCATAACAAATTAGTTCAGGGGTGACCAGAAGGACAAACCAAAGACAACATAAACGGAAAGTTTAATCTGGTTCATATTCGATTCGTGGTTACTGGCGAATCATCAATAGGAACCGGTACTACGCCGTTTACCCCCTATATATTTGGGTATGGAATGTATAAAAATAGGACGATATAATCTCCAATAAGAATGTGTAAACTAGCAGTAGTGAAGCTAATTTCATACAAAGTCTTTGCTGGAATTACGCATGTTCAGAAATAGTTGAAGTTCTCAATTTTGGTGAATCTCAGCATGCATTGAAAAATATTGTATTGGAACCATTCAAGGACTCACCAACCATAGTGTTGTTACCATGCAACTTTTTGGTACCATAATGTTAGGATCGGGTATGGACGCAATAATTATATTGATAGTACCCTTTACAGATTTAGTATATATCTTATATATTGTGAATTGGCTTTTGAAGTCGCAGTGTCGAAGACATTATATGAATTTAGCTTCACTACTGCAGATTTACACATTCGTATAGGAGATTTAATCGCCCTATTTCACAACATGCCTCATCCACGTATTTAGTGAATAAGGAGCTTAATACTGGCTCCTACTTATGAGTCGCCAATAAACATGTACACGAGGTTATACTTTCGGTTCATGCTGTCTTAGATTTATCCTTTTTGTCATATTAGAACTAATTTGTTACTAGGTGCGCAACTCCTAATACAAAGTTGCATATATCTTATTACTAAGCCATAAAAAGCATCTAAATGATATATATGAATGTTCCCAATAAGGAAGAAACTGGATAAGTTAAAGAATTGCATTTTATATCTTTTGAATTGTTTATTTAATACCGATGAAAAGCACAAACACGCACACGTTAACGCACGAACATACAAATAGATGACATGGCCCTCATTTGGTTTAACTTACAAAGACCCTTCTCAGTGAAATTTGAATTTCTAAATTCATCGAATGGAAGTTATGGTGTGATAATTAAGTTCAAAAGTGCCAATAACGTTATGTTAAGATTAGTCTTCATTGGACCTAGTTATAGAAATTTTCTAGAACAGACATTTTCGTTAATTTAGGTTGGTCGTTTGCCTCGGTTTCGGGCGTTTCGAATTCGAGCTTCTTATAATTCTTGGCGTACATTTGCTTAGCGTTAGCTTTATTTGTGCACATGAACTTGCGACACGTATTCTGTTTTTATTTATTGGATACATTATCGTGCAAACTTTTGCGTAATTGTGAACCCTGATGTGTCATTGAGCAAGTTGACATTATTGTAAATAAAAGTATTTGAAATAGTGAATCCTTGATCATTCAAAGTCACACCTTTCTATTTTGGGCAGAATAAAAAATTATACGTCTGGGCCACAATTTTTATATCAAAATATTTCAGTAATTACAGTTATCTGAGGTGCCGCATTCGGCTATAAATTTTAGGTATATCTAATTTGAATTTGGAAATAAATCGTGAAGTAAAGCATACATTTGATATATATATATATATATATATATATATATATATATATATATATATATATATATATATATATATATATATACTTTTTTTCTTAATTTGTATGTGTGTGTGTTCATATGAGTGACACTGCTATTTGTAGCATTTTCTTTTATAAGTTAATTTGATGTTAGAATTAATTTTGCAGTTTTACATTTCCTTTATTCTGCATTACCCATTTGGATTTCTTAAAATATCTGACATAAAATAATTGGGTATTCCATTATGGCTTGCCCATTTTGTTCTATGTCTATTTAGCTCTCATTTGTAATTTCCTCGTTCAACATTCATTACCTTTTAGTTGCACTTAACTTTCCATCCCAGCGATGATTTTTTTCATGGAAATTTTACAGCGCTGTGAAACAAAGCTATAAATAGGGACATAAAAAATTTCCGCTCCTAAATTTTGCATTTTCACTCAAAAGTTAACACAAATTCATGGATATATATATAAATCTACATCTAGACTTCACGCTAACAAATAATTTTACGTTGGTTGCAAAGTAATTTTATTCAAAGTCTGTTTGGTTTTAAAAAGCGTAAAATAAGCCGAGTTTGTTTTAGTATGAGTGGAATTGAAGGGAGGAGGTTTCTCTAGAAATGTATGCAAATTTCAAAATCTGCTGAATAAAAATACTTCATATAAGATATTTCCTTAAAGTAATGAAAGGAAAAAAGTAATTCATAAACGGCAGCTTCTGGAAACATGGTTAAATCGGTTACGTTTCCCAAATAATCGGTTATGAAGGATTATTTTAAATTAAAGTCAAAACTACTTTAGTTGTGTCCTTCTAATAATAGTCCATCAAGTATACGACAATGCCAATATAATATTAAGGTTAATTTTTATTCGGATAAATAACTTTTGGTAAAAATGAGTTAAAGTTTAGAAATATAAAAAAAAGTTGTAATGAATGGTGATTCACAATGTGGAATTAAAATAATTGACATTATAAATTTTAGCTAAGGTATTTTTATGTATTCATAATTTACATTTAGAAATAAATCGTCAATTGAAGCATACATTTGTTATAAAACAGGTAGGCACAAAAAATTTCAAAAACGATATTTTCTTTTCACCAAACTTAACTGGATTGCAATATCTTGTGCTTTATATGGTCAATTTCGAAAGCAAATGGGATTAAGTTCTTTTGCATACCTGCTTTAAATTAAATTTATGCTTCAGTACACGATTTATTTCCCAATTCGGATTTCAAATAACATTTATTTTCTTATGGCCCAAACTGGGCATTAAACTATTAACAAGTAAAGATTTTAAGACATTATTTCTCTTCAAATATATTTTCTTCCTATGTATAACCGAGTTTTGCAAATAAATTTAAAACTGCTACAAGCACGCCAATTTTCAAAAATTTAACCTGCTCCAGAAATTTAAAAAAAACTCTATTTTGTTTATTTATTTTAACATGCGTTTCAATAAAATGCTATTCAGTACAGAGTTACAAACTGCATGCAAGCAAGGAAGATTTGCTTTAAATTCGAATTGCAATAATCAATGTATGCTTATTGTTTACATGCCAAGTATATCAACTATAATGCATTTCTTGAAATTAAATCTGCGAGTTTGAGATAAACACTAAACTCACAACATTGAAAAACTACTGTCATTCGTACGTACTGACGCGTTTCAACCGCCAATGATCATCAAATTAATAAAAATCGAGGATCAAAACAATTCATATATAGGCTATGAAAAATAAGATATATCTCTGTCAATCCTAGTAAACTTGCAAACAGTACTTGATTGGAAATGTCGACTACAAATTTTCTATGTGGTCACGAAAACAACATATTTGCAATTTTCAACCTATTCATAAAATTTCAAAAAAATATAATGACTGATTGCACGGGTGTTGATAAGTATTCGAGAAATCAAGTTTGCAAGCTTGAGATAAGCATCTAAACACATTTTATTACAGAATTAAAAAAGAACTAAATGAAAGTAAATGTTATTCGGAATTTTTTTAAAAATCTATAAAATTATTTTTATTGATTTTAAATAGGTTGATATCCACTTTTGTGGATTAACGAACTAATAACTACATAATTTCATATAAATTTTTATTACTATAATTTACAACTGTTGTGATAACGTACAAACACAACTTAAGTAGTATTCTCTTCTCGCGAATTTAATCGACGTTTACTCCAAAAATGTAGTGGGAGTTACAATAAAGTTATGGTTGTGTCTACACTGAAAGACATATTCAATTATTTTAGTAAAATTATGTTTATCCATCGACTCCACAGCAAAAAAAATCTTTCTTAAAATGATCATGGTAATAGAACCAGCATATTTGAAAATTGTGAAATATTAAGGAAATTATCAATACAGTTGAAATTACATTTTTGTTTCAAAATTAAGCATAGATGGTTTATAAATTCGACTGAAGAAATACCCTTAGAATTTTCGTTTTGATTCTGCTATTAAAAATTAAATTTTGAAACTGAGCATTAATAAATGTACTTTAATCTATTTTATTCCCATTTGTACCTGGTCAGAAAAGTTTTAACACTCATGTTGCTATTCTAAACAAACCTTATTACTATAAATGAACTAAATCATGAGAATATATTTAAATTAACACTTTGCTTATACTTAAATTCCAATTACATATGAAAAGCGATTAAAATTTTATACAAATCAATTACCAGAATCTAATTAAAACAAACTGAAAATGGCAACAAAATTTAAAAACCATTTACCTCAGATGATGTTTGAAGATCCAACAGAAGATTTCTTTGTGCATTACTTGCAGCCATTGAGGTGCTAAGTGCAAAAGGTAAGGTTGGAATACCAGAACGTGTGGGCGTCATGTATTGTGCAATCTGAGCAGGATTTAAAGCAACTGTGGGAAAATCGTGTGTCGGTCCTCCTTGAGCGTTATTTAGTACGTTGACAATTTTTGATAATGGTTGTTGATTGTTGGTTGGCAGCATTGTAGATTTTTTATTTACTGTTTCTGATGAACCTGTATTAAGACGAAGTAACGTTTCACAATTAGATGTTGCCAGCGTGTTAACGATTGGTTTGGTAAAAAAGCTACATAACGATGATCATGGTTAATGGTAATTACATTTGTTGGATGGCGAATTCTACTTTCTGCCTGTGACTAAGGTAAGGCTGGATTTTAATTTTTTGTCAGCTTGTCATGGAAATGTACAGATCCTTATTCACTTCGTAGGAGGGCATTTGTTTATGATTTGGAGAGAAAATACGTCATGCGTGTAAATTACCTGAATCAAAGGTGTATATTTCATTGGCATGACAAAAGCAGGTGTTAACACCGTCCGCGCAACCAATGTGCGTTTTTATTATAGAAATATTCATTTCAATACCACTTTCCCATGTAACGTGGTATCTGGGGCTGGTTAGTTGGAAGTTTAGGGCTAAATGGTTGCTATATAGTATCTACCTAAAGGAAAGGTTAATCAAAGCACATTAGTTAGTATCTAACTGAAAATTGCTTGTGGTGTACGGCAGCGTCACTTAGTGGTTAGAATACCAGATTCTAAAGCATACGTGCCCAGGTTCGAGCCCTGACCGCAGCCAATTCTGGACAGTAAGTGATAAGTTCACAATTAAGAACAAAACCAGAGCACTGGATGAATTGCCTTTTCCTCACTATACAAAAACAAGTTTATGCTGACAAATGTATGCACATAATAGGTTAGGTGTTTATATCAAGTTCGCAACTTTGATTAAAAGTAGCAGTCGGACACTGTTTGTTGCGGAGAGCTAATATATTTATGCAATTGTGCATTGGGCGTTGTTCAAATATGAACAGAAGGGTAAAGCATTCGTCTCGTGCTTACTAGCGACCCATAGGTAGGAGCCGGTATTATGTCCTATACCCACTATATAATTGAGTGAGGAATGTGGGAGCAATTGGACGATACACACATTCCTGAACCAGATACATTGTAGGTATATGGCGGAATAACAGTTCCTACTGGTGAGTGGCCAATAAGCACGAATCTGAAGTGCTAACTAGAGTATACCAGTTCTGTTAATGATGACTTTGGTTTACCCTTCTGGTCATAATTGAACTAACTTGTCACTAGGTGCGCAACACCTTATACACAAAGACAAAACAGTTGAATGTAAAAAGCAAAGTAGCATGAGACTGACATTAGAAGTATGCTATAGAAACATCAAATTAAGAGTGTCTATTCTACGAAATAAGTTATATTATGGTACTATCAACTGTACATAAGGTATAAAGCACATAATAATAAATTTCACTTCAAAATCTACTTTAATCATTCATTGAATAAGCCAAAACAGATTAAGCACTCACTCTCATTACGTGTCAGGCGATCACGAGCTGTGTTCATAAAGCATCCTGTGAGTAAACTGTTGATTGTTACGCAATGCGTGCTAACAACTCTACAGTGCTCGGCGTTGCTCCCGCTGTTGGCCTGTAGATCACCGTCAGCCGTAGACTTTAGCCAGTCAGGACAACGACGAATGAAGCAAATCAGTGCTATTACAGTGCATAGAACAACTGCAAATATTATTGCAATGCAGACGATAATAATTTCACTGGAAGCTGACAAACTTGTAGGGCGTCTATGCACAGAAGAACCCAGGCTGAGACCTTGTTTCCCTCGAAGTTGCATGTTATGCCTATCTGCGTGGTTCATAGATCCTTCCGAAGCTCCCAGCCCATTGTACCCTGTAGAGGCAGAGGCCAGCATACTACTCGAAGGGAATGAAGGCCATCGTTGATCATTTTCGGAAGCGATGGCCTTTTCCAGCTCATTGTTCAAGAGATCCATGTGTTCTTGACCTTTAAACGGACTACCGTCAGTAGAGTACATTCCCATATGATCACCTGGGTGTATAATTTTCAGTGGAATAAAATTGCTTATTCAGATTTCTAAAATATTTCTTCACTCGAAATTATATTTTGCGATATGAAACAATTTGAAAAATTATGTTGATTATCAATCTTTCCAAAAATTATGACGGCAAATAAAAATATAAAATAAAATATCAGTGAAATTTTACCATTATTGGGAACAGAAACGTGCTTTTCATTTATTATTTCTAGCATTATTTTCTTTACAGAAACGGTCAAACCTCAATGATGATGCACCAAAAGAATATTCTACAATAGGTAACAAAGATAATGAGTCAATTCCATGGACAAACAATGTTAAAATTACAAATCTATAGACAAATAGAAATTGATCGATGAATTGATTGTGAACAAAATGAAAATTTTTCACAAGGTCTTAATAATCCAGTGAATATCTCATTCATAATGTCCGATCCGTAAATATTAAAAAGGCACACTCAAAACAGTTTGAATTTTGAATCTGAAGATGATTTGATGTACCACGATCTTCAACAAACAAATTGGAGTAACAAACTGACTCTTATTTTGGTATGTATATAATGTTTGGTAGTACATAATTGAATATGGCATCAGGAGGGTAGACAATTTTTAGCTTGACAGATAAGTATTATACCTATGACGTCTAAATTTATGCTTGCAATCTGTACGTACATTCAAACATACCTAATAATTAAATACTGTTTGTTGCGAAGAACTAATATATATACAAGTATGTATTAGGTTTTGAGAACCTAGTAACAAATTAGTTCAGTTGTGACCAGAAGGATAAACCAAAGGCAGCATGAACGGAAAGTATAATCTCATGCACATTCGTTTCGTGCTTACCTAATAATTGGCCATCCTCTGTTCATCTTAACTTAGGCATATATCTCTGGTCCATTATTTACTGATTTGTAAATAACGGCGCTACGCTCTTTACATAATCATTCAAGAGAATTGAGCTGTTCTTTACCTTACCTTTGTTGTCATTTATTAAAAATTCATCTTAATGTTTACTTTATTTTATTTATACAAATTTCAAATCTATCAGTACACTATTTGTTCAATTATCCGATTCATAACCACTTTCAAATTAACATTATCAGTAATTAAAATAGATCGGTGTTCATATGAACTGTCATTAAAGCTACCACAATATTTAGATCTGTCCATTTCACATGACCATTGCGAAAGACTACCACAGCCCGCTATTTGGTCAAAAAAATTGTTTAAACACTTAGTAAATTTGACGACTAAATGAATAAAGATTCCGGGTTATCGAAATGGCAAATGGAGCGAGAACAGTAAACTATCTCGCGAAGAGCAAACAATTAGCAAGTGTGAGATTCGACGTAAAATCTCTGATAACAGAGAGGATGTTTTTAAATATGCTTTGTTAGAATAAACTAACACAGACTAGCACATACAAGAATATGTATATATATATATATATATATATATATATATATATATATATATATATATAATATGCCACATTTTTGTCATTTCATCTTTGAACACAATTAAAATAAAAAATAAATTCTGATTGGTCAAAAGGGTGAAAAAATCAGGCATGGTATATAACATATATAGTCTTAGTGCATTGTCCTGAGAAAACAGTTTTCTATTACACCATCCTGCGGTGTGCAACCTTCATATTACATTTTCGTAGCACAAAAGTGTCTTCTATTTACTCCGCTCGTCCTAATGCTGTTGAATGCCAACGTCATAAACTTCGAGGTTTTTTATGTGTCTACCTACTATAAAAATTTAAATTTAATTTTCGTTATAATGTTTCAATATTTAGGCATGTAGGCAAGCTGCGGATTTAAGTATAAAATTGCATTTTATGGAACTACCTACCATTTATCAAATTGTGCTTTTTATGTATTGCTCTGAAATGCAATAGGTTCAAACGATTCATCTAAGAATGTAAGTCCATTTTCACTAGCCTGTCCTAATGAAGTTCGGACAAATTTATTTATTCTTACATGTTCGACAAGCGAAGTAATCTTACAATAAATTATAGAATAATTTAAATAAAATTGAGATTCGCGGAAAAATTTATGCTGCACTCAGGCTCAACGAATGGAATCATTTTTTGCTCTGCATAAGTCAAGTTACACTTCCTTAGTCCGAAACACTTGTCATATAGACGAATTGTTTTCTATAGTTGTGTGCGTTATTTATCGAAATCGCAATGTCTGCTGAACATACGTATGTGGTAAAAAATAATAATTGTGCTATCGTGGATGCGTCTTCAATAAGTAGTGTCTTTTATACGAATTGCTCTTCTACACCAATTATCAACGGACCAATAAGCCAAACTAATTAAAATTGTCACAAACTTACGTTAGTTTTTAGATATTTACTGTTTGCAGAAGAAATTATCCAGTGAAAACATAACATTCCAAAAAATCAATAAATCCACGCCTAAATATTAGATAAAATATTTCTAATGCAAAAATCGTTTTACAGAAACACGCGTTCGGGTAAATTAAGCGAGCTCTGCTCAGATATTTGAATAAAAGAGTGGGAAAATGTTCCTATAGCCCGTTGCCAAATAACTAAATTTATCATGAGATTAATGTATACAAAATATCAATATTAACAGCTTGCCTGCATTGACATTATTGAAAAGCAATTGTGAAGTGGATTCGTCTCGAACGATAATTCGCAGGTTAGAAAATACGGTGCATAATTGTTTAGGCGTCACACCGTTGTCGCACGCCTCCAGACTCAACAGGTGCAATAGTGGGTAGTTTGTTCCCCTTGGGAAGGGCTGTATAGCTGCATTTAACCTATCGCTATCACCGTTGATTGTTGATTCTGAATCTCCAGCATTAGATTCCACAGATTCCTGTAAGCAAAATAAAACAACCTGACTGGATTGACAAGTATAGTTAAGATTTCAAATGTTGCAGTGAAATCAATATAGGTTCTACGAAATTGCAGACCACAATTATTCGCCTGATGCAAACAAATGTGTTCATATTTTACAGTTCGGTTAAATACAGAAGAGATGTCCAGAAATAACGCAACACTGATTTAGAAAATGGATTGTCGTAGACTCCTGACATATGCGTCGGACAATAATCAAGGTTGTGATCTCGGTCTAAACACCCCACCATTTATATGCATATATTTGTCATTATAAACCAATAATTGTTTAATCTTGAGATGGCAGTTCATCCAGCAGACCGGCTTTGTCCTTATTGGGAACCCCAGTGCCTACTGGCCATAATTTTCCAAGGTTCGAACCCGGGCATGTCTGCTTCGTAATCGGGTGCTGTAACCACTGAACTACCCTGCGGTACACTACATACAATTTTCAATTTTATACTGTCTAATGTTTCTTAGTTAGACTTTCCTTTATGTGAAGTCTATATGGCGTCCCTTTAGACCTAAATTTCCAACTAGCGCGTCAGGGTGGCTCAATGGTTATAGAACAAGATTCAGAAGCAGACGTGCCTGGGTTTGAGACCTGTCCGCGACAAATTCTGGAAAGTACGTGATGAGTTCTCAATAAAGACAAAATCGGTCTACTGGATGAATTTACTTTTCAAAACTATACAATTATTAGTTTATACTAACCAATGTATGAACATATGGGGCGAGGTATTTAGATCTAGATCTCAACCTTGATTATAGTAATTGTTATCATCGCCCTCGAAACCAATGTTCATAAAACATATGATTATATTTCAAAGCACTATCTTAAATCCAACAAAAATAGTTAAGTTTAGTAATGCAAATGTGGGCATAACATTTGCGAATAATATCACCAACAAAATTTTCAATATCATCGTAAATTAGGTACATTATTTCTAATCATTATGTTTATGTTGTGATTACTAGCTAAATATTGAATATGATAGAAATGACAAATTACCAACTAGACCGCTTTCCATTTTATTGAGCAGTCATCAATTAGTCGTCATTATTAGCACGTTTTGGAATTGGATCCAGGGTGCATTTGACTCAGAGTTTTGATGCTTAACTCCTACAGCTCTTTCAATCAATTCTTTAAATAAAGTTTGCGAGATTGAATTAAACACCAATCACGTTGTATTTAACCAGTCGTCGAACAACATAACAAAACTACCGCCAGCTGTAACGCATTGACGCGTTTCGACCTTCCATGATCGTCATCAGAGTATGATGGCATACTGACTAGCGTGGATTAAACCGCATTGCGTATATACGGAAAGAAAATTTAGATATACGGCTCTCAGCTCTTGTGATCTTGCATACATTGTACGGGATTGTAATGTTTGGCTGCACAATTTCTGTGCAGTCACGAAAATTAACTGTTTGCAGCTTTCCTATAGCATTGAACTAACGAATTTTTTGTAATTCTGACAACTTTTATATGCGTTCGTAGTAAGGACGCGACCTGAATAGTTGATGTATTGCTTCTACTGTCCTTTTCAAATTATATATAGTAAAATTCTGCAATTATGCTTCAATTCAATATAACTTCCCCATTTAGCATTGTGTGTCTTCTAATGAGAGATCGGAGATGGCTTGTTGGATCATTGAGTAGAAAGCGATACCGAATATGATCTACCTGAAGGGAAGAATCATCCAAAAACTCGATTTTGTATACAATTAAAAACTTTATTCTATGTTCGGGTTTTGCGGTGTAGAAGATGAATTGCAAGACACCAGATCAAATGCACCCTGATCCCTATCACGGCCGCTGAAATTTAGATAGATATTTGATGTGAGCTCAAAATTTATTGCATTTTGAATCTTATACAGTGCTTAATTTATACCGTCAACGTATATACAATCAATTTCTACTATTAGAACTTAATTGAATATATATATATATATATATATGATCTATTGAAAAAATATCTAAAAGTTTTTTATTAATAAATGGTGTCTACACTGAGCAGAGAAAGAATATCTCTAATAATGTCAATAGAAACTATCCTACGAAGACCTTACACTATTCGCCATTCACGTTACTTTTGCCATGGTTTGAATAGTTCGATAAAATGGGATTGGTGATTATGTAAAGCTTGCAAAGTTGATTAAAAGAGGAGTCATTACCATCTGTTTAATCTGTAATAGTAGTAGTAGTAGTAATTCCCATTATGAAGAATTTGTTAAGTATCAAAGTAGTTATAAATTGATCTTTTACCAATACAGATAATTACCAATTATTACTTTATTTATTCATAACTTGATCATAACTCCATTAATAAAGGAAAAATTTGCAGCAAATTTTGATTATTCCAAGAAATAAAATCTGGCATTTAGAGTTTGGTAATGTGTCTAATTAATTAGAAGATTAAGTCTAATATTTCTCCACAGATATTGATTAATCAAAAAAGAATAAACCTGTTTTTTTACGATAAAGTGTAAATTTCGAATACATAAATGAAAATCTGCGGATTAAAAATGCTAGTCTACTTACTAGGTTGAACAAGTCGCTCTGCGATCGATATCTAGGACGTCGAAGAGAGTCAGCAATAAAAAGCAGACCCGAGTTCTTGTCCAATGAAAAGTAACCCTCGTCGTTGCCAGCACGTATTGTGTAACTAATCGCCCCGTTCTCACCGGAGTCGGCATCTGTCGCTCTTATGTAGGCTAGTTTATGTCCAAGCGTTACGTCAGGAGCTATCGTTAAAAGATTGGATGTAGCATTTGGACTAATAAATACTGGTGCATTGTCATTCACATCATCAACGATCACAGTGACGGTCGCGGTTCCAGTTAGTTGAAGCTTAGAGGAATAAGGCGGCTGACGATTATTTAGGAGAATATTATTACTGTTTTCCACTGAATGGCCTATTGTGAAAAGAATTAAAAGGGAAACTCAATTAACTATTGGATGTTTGAAAGGTAGGTGAGTCGAACATAGAAAATCGGCCAAATGGTCTACAGTTTTGCAAGAATACTAATGCAATAGAAAGGTTTTAAGTCAAAATGGAAAATATTTTAATTCATGCATGGATATATATATATAGAATGATGTTTACATCATTACAAAATAATTTTAGATAATTTATAACTTCATGTTTTTCATACAAATTAAATGACAATTGCCATTTTATAGCGAGGAAAAGGCAAAAAAGAACCAGGCAAGTTAAATTCGATATATTTTAGAAATGGAAATCAAGTTTAAATTCAAGTAGTTGGTTGTCATACTCACAAAAATTTCTAAATATGTTAATTACTTGGCCATTGTCGTTCCCAACAAGGTGTTTTCATTCACTTTCTTCATTTTTACTCAGGATATTTCGGTTTACATGTGTTTTTCGTGCATTTCAATATCTGTTATGTTCATCTAACTGAGTGAAACCAGTGCCCGAATAAGAATTAACCATTTGCATGCGTAAGAATTTGTTTTATACACTCCATGTAAAATGACTTAACTGAAATTTGGAAGCCAAGTAAATAAGTTACACTCTTCATAAACATATTCCATTGTGAGTGATACAACTAGGAATACGAATAACCAATGCACGTGTTAAATTTCAATTCAAATCACTCAGGGTTTACTCAGGATGGGCTTGTTAATAATAGTTATTGTCATATTAAATAGGCGCACGTTACGCATTTGCATAATTTAAAGGATTCAGTTAAAAAATAACTGATACACATATAAATGCATCTAAGTGAAACTGCAGTCAATTGACATTAATTTACCTTTTGAACGCATGAGACAAATAAGTATTTATAAGCATTTGAAATGCTGTTTGGTGGGGGTGAAAGACAAAAAAATTGTTCAAAGCACAAAGAGTTTTAAAATTGAACGAGTACTTATGGGTAAAAATAAGAAAGAATATATTCTCAATAATTGATTAGCCATTATTTGAATAATAAGCGCCTTGTTTTACTTTTCCATAGGGATCGTTTTTTGAAAATAAGCACGTTTGTTTACTTGTACATACTTGAGAAGAACATAAAGAAATTATTTGACATAATTAAATTGTGTCTTTGCCCTAAGGAACGAATCTACAATTTATACGAATCAAATACAATACGTTATATAGTGTTTGTGGTGGATAACTAGTATTTATACAATTGTGTATGGTGTGTTGCGCACCTAGTTGCAAATTAGTTTAAATATATCAAAAGGATACAACAAAGACAGAGTGTACAGCAAATATAATCTCATGTGCACATTTGTTTCGTGCTTACAGGTAACACATAGGTAGGAGCTGGTAGTGCGCCCTGTACCCACTTTATATCTTGATGAGGAATGTTGGAAAATAGGACGGTACAATCTTCTATAGGAATGTGTAAAACTGTAGTAGTGGAACTAACTTCATATAAAGTCTTCGAGAAACGCCCGCTCTTTTAGTTTTACACATTAGTATAGTCGATCATACCGTCCTATTTTCCCACATTCCTCATCCAAATATATACTAGATAAAGAGCGTAAGTTAGCCACCACAAACAGTACTTAACGAATTGCATTAGATTCGTCTAAAGTATGGAATCGGTCCATAGGACACAGATAAAATTTAATTGACAGATAAAATTAGTTTCCTCATTATCTTCTCAAATATGTACAAGTAAACAAACATGTTTATTTTCGAAAATATATCCCATCGAAAAAGTAAAACAAAGCGAACACCAACGCCCTAATATTACTGCATTTAATTAATTATTTAAATCAAGATTGCGATCTTGATATAAAGCCTGTCCCACCATGTACATCCATTTGTCAGTATAAATTAACAAGTGCATAATATAGAAAATGCAAATCATCAAAATTACTGCATTTTAAGTATATCTTAAAAGGGATATCTGAAGAGCATAATTACGGATTTACATTTTACATTTGATTTGATACATGTATTTAAAGTGCAACGTTCTTTCCCTCCAGTTACTAATATTCGTTCAACCATACTTGAATTCTGCAGCAACAGAAGTTTTTGCTTATCTGTGTTAAAGCAAATGCTCATTCATACATAATATGCAAAATTTAACCAGAATAAACGTGTATGTTAAAATGGCTTCCAATTTCTTCTTTTTAATGCGGAAAACGTTGTTTCCGGTAGATGGAATAATCAGTAATCTTGCATTCTTTTAAAACCCAAGTCTACCGATGGATCAATTATTGCTCATGTTAGGCATTAGGCAATAAATCATGTCTAAGATTTATTACGGTCATCAGCTTCCAAATACGGGCCAACAATTACTATAATCAAGATAGCGATCATGATATAAGCACCTGACCCACTAATTACTTACATATGTCAGTATAAACTAAGAATTTTATAGTGTAGAAAAGACAATTCAGCCAGTAGACCGGTTTCATCATTATTGGGAACTCATCATGCACTGACCAGAATTTGCCACGGACATGGCTCGAACCTGGGTACGTCTGCTTCGGAATCTGGTGATCTAACCACTGAGCCACCCTCCCGCACACTACACACAATTTTCAAGAATTTGGCGAGGACGAGACCTACCGAATTATATTAATTAGTATATAGCTGAAATTTGTGTGTAGTATAGGGTGCGGCAGGGTGGCTC
>JAQBSW010007132.1:0-43107 GCA_029291075.1 Eudiplozoon nipponicum
GGTTGAGCACAAGATTATCGGAAATAGTTATAGGGGGCGTTGAGTTTTGGTGCCAGACAGAACGTGGAAAGATGCCCGGTATATTTTTGTAAGATTCTTGGTTATTATAAATTGAAGTTAATTTGAGAAGATGGGTCGAAACAGTGTAATCTTTTCCTCTAAACTTTTGCATGTTGATGAGTTGAAACTCAGGATGAATTGTGAAATCCTGGAAAGATGTCGTGCGTTATGTAACAATTTAGCTTTTGTTTAAACTCAAGCACGATTTATGCAGGTAGTCTTATAAGATGCCAGGCCTGTTAATAATTACTACGCAAATAGCTAGCGAAGAGGTGTTGGTCACGTCGGATTTGGTTCATGTGAGAAATAGTGTAATTTTGTTCTATACGGTAGGCGATATATTGGTATATGTGTGTGCTGTCACATGAAAATACAGAATAACTCGAAAACTTGATTGTATGGAGCTATAAATTATATTTCAAACAATGGGATCAGTAAATTAGAAATATGTGAAATAGTGCAGAGAAATCCTGGAAAAAATCTAATATGAATTCGATTACTGCTTCCTCTACTGTGTATTGTCAAAATCGGTTGGCAATAATTAAAGTGTTAAACGGATAGAATTCTGAACATTACATTAAGCGTATATTTTAGAGTATATATAAGGATAACGAAAATTAATTGGAAAATTTGAATGTACGAATTAATAATTTATGAAAATCAATATTTTTCCTGAGGTTTGTTTAGATTAATAAAATGGGGAAGGTACAGCTCACGTTATGAGAGTTGAAATATAAAATGGTTCAGGAGTTTGAACATGTAGTTTTCATCTGCTTATGCAAATATAGGGAGAAAACATGCTGAAATTTTAAAAACGATAAACAAAGACGACTCTCTATTTGGTCAGTTTGAAACTTTTAAAAACATTCTATATCTACGTTTGCATAAAAGTAAATAGTTAGTTGTAATTTTAAAACGTGGCTTAAATACCGTATAACAGTTTAAAACTTTAGCGTACATGCTTTACAATTACTTCATTGAAAATGAATGTGTTTAATCATCTATTATCCTTCATTCCACATAACGATTCCAATTACTAAACTACGGCGAAGATTTCAATTTCAGCGAACAGAACATTTTATACATTAACTATTTAAAGACAATTAAATTGATTTTAGAAAGTGGCAGTTTAAAAAATTTGAATAAGGAATTCATAACCATTTAATAAATGGGGAAACTTTTGCAGAAATACATCAATGGATGGTTATGATTGCAGATTAAAAGAAAGAGCGACGGCGCTCTCTAAATTCTGAGCTGCTTAGCTGTGGATCTCCAAAACCAACGGTTACTGGGGTTGCTAATAATTTTTATGCACATTATATAATCTGTTTTTATGTACTTTTAATTTTAGATTTACGACTTCTGTAGGCCATACAACGAGTTAAACCGCCAGAAACCAAATTTGTAATATTGTCCGTAATCTCGTCGCAGAAATCGGAACAAATACATTTCTTGAAATTATGGAGCCAAAACGATCATCCAGTGTTTAAAATTTAGTGGATTCTGGAGACAAATCGTGGCTAATTTGTTTTCACGATGCAACTGCAACTGTATGTGTGAAAAAAATTCCCATAATTTTCTTTCAGTAGAACAAATAAGACTGATTCATTAGCTGGATACTGCTGCGTAATTCATATTTGGCTTTTTTAAATTCTAATAAATTTGATTATAGATTTATATTTGAAATTCTATATAATACCGAAAGTGAAAATTTATTTATATTTCTCGTACAGAAATTTTTGGAAGTTACAAAAATAATATTCATCGCTTAAACGCTACCCAAATACATTCTGATAATAACATCATTCAATGAAACATATGATTGTTATCTGTACTTGTTTATCAATTTGGCGAAATTTTGCTAAACTTATGGTGTTGGTATCATTTCTGATGTGGTTTTTAAGTCGCATTGTTAAAAATATTATATTACAGCAGCTTTACTATATGCACGTATAGAACATTGCTCCGTCTAGCTTTCTCACATTTTAAAACTAAATGAATAGCACGATTGGAATCTTGTTCCTGATTTGATAAAGTCGCCTTTAAACACACTAGATTTTATATTTTGTCTATGCTTATCTTGTTATTTATCTCTTTAACTATTTCAACTAAATTGTTCCATTTTGTAATTGATTGAATAAGCTTAATCGAGGGATGTTCGTTTGCATTCAATTTTTTAAATATGGTTTTATTGAATTTGTAGTACGATCATTACATATATATATTCAACATAGTTACGACTAAATGTATGGAAAAATCAAAATTAACTATAAAACTAATTGGGTAATTTCGTTCAGGCAGGTCAAGCTTCATTTCTTAAACTCGTTCTCAGTTTGTGCGATTCGAGTATAATTCGAGTGATTTTATAATAAAAAAGTTAATGTCGTCAAGACCTATTACACGCACCTGCACACTCTTATACAAATATTTATTTTTAACTAAAGTGCCCTGAAATGGTTTTAAAAATTTTTATAGATTAAGAAATACAAAAGATAGAAAATGCAAATCTTCATAAATTATTTCAGACATCACCAATGTTTAATGGTAAACCATTTAAGGTATTTTAATAAAAACACATAGCACTTGCTAAACAGTTAATAATTATAATGATATGCGTGAAAAGTTGCAGAAAACGGGGAAAGAAAGATAATTGACTGAATTATATTTTAAGCTTCAATATTAAATTGGCAATACATTTAATTGAGCACAAATAAAAGTGGACATTACGGTTTCCTGGACGGTCCAGAAGTTTATAAATTAGAGAACATATAACTTGTTTATAAAATAAATTTCGTCGCGTAAAGTGAGCAGAAAACATTTAGATTTCCAAAAACAGTTTAAAGGTGTTTACTAAGGTCACGTAAATTTATTCTAATATTTCCGATAACCAAGTTAGAAAACTTTTGAAGCACTGCCATACTTCAGATAGCGCGATGGTTGTGTAAATTTATTTTACATCTAGGTTTGTACTATCAGTTGCACAAAGATACGATTGATCCCCATTTCCAAGTAAGCATCTGTTTTGTCTTCGATCAGGCTGGGTGCCTATTCGTCCCTTTCGTCCGAAGGCTTCAACATTATTCATACTAACCATTGGAAATGAGGTGCGATCCAACGCCAGTCAACGAAGATAAGATCGCATCTCGTTTTCAGTGGTTATTATGAACGATGCTGAAGCCTTCTGAAGAAAGGAACGAATACGCTCCCAGCCTGATCAAGGAAAAAACAGATGTGTACTTGGAGATAGAGATCAATCGGATCTTTGCGAAACTGATAGTGCAAAGCACGCGGCCCGCGAACGCAAATCACGGAGAGTCAAAATTATTCCAATTAATTTTATTCTTCCTGTATATGTACGTTTAAATGTTGACTGATTAACAATGAATAATCTGAAATAAATTTATTTATTCGAATTCAATTGCATAGAAATTACAACTTTGAACAAGTTTGTGAATTTTTGCTTTTTTAATAGTTATCCTTAATCTCCCTCCTTGTTTATGGGCTTCCACTTAACAATACCTTCATTTTGTTAATGAGCTAGCTTTCTCCGTGTTAATTTTATTAGATCTTCGTCTGTTTTTGTGAAACGCCATCTATATGTTCTAATTTTACATAGGTTATACACACTGCACCATAGGTTATTCTAGTATAATTTGTTTAAGAAGTATTTTACTTCAGATGAACATCGAATGCATTTTAAAAATGTTTAAAATAATTCATCGAGGAAAATGTTCTTCTGAGCATATTTGTTTTAATATAGTTTTGTTGGTGTTATTGTAATAAACTTCTTACACCTTTATTATGGCCTCATGGCGAATACTCACGACGAAAAAAGCAGAGAACTAAAGGAATATATAAAAGGCAAATTATAAAATTTTGTACAAATTCGTTTATTAATTTAGTTTTATATCGTAGGTAGATCTAAATTTTAAAGCGTCATACCTATATTGCTTGTAATACCATAGTACTACGTTCAACAACTTTTAAAAACACACACAATAATATATTTAGCTACAGTTAACAATAGTATACTTCATTGTAATGCTATATTACTTCTCTCAATCTTTCCCTGTTGACCTTAACTTAATATTAATAGACTAATTGAAATAATATAGGCTTGTGGAGAAATTGAGAAATAAAGAAAAAGGTAGAATTAATCAGAGAGATAGTAAAGATGTTTATATATGACTTTGTTCAAAATATCGAATGATGACGAAAATTATAGGGAAGGTTTTATATGACGAACACCGATGAAACAAAACATGATGAGATTATAGAGCGATTAAATTAAACTAACTTTTAAATATTTGAGAATGAATTTGTTGTAAATTAAAGGAAATTAAGCAAAGTTCAGCAGTACTATAATACTAAACGTATTGACAATTTATACGTAACCAGTCCAAGCCTACACCACTGGCTAATCGTTTCCGATTAAAAGTCTTCGTCTCTTGCTCTTTTTGCTTAATGCCTCTGAACTTTGTCAAAAATTAAATAGCTATCCTAGATCGTTTACTCCTATATTTATTTTATTAATGGTTGTATAACATTGCATATATATATATATACTGAATCTTATCATTCGCATAAACAGCAATACATTTATATTTCCATCGTGTCTTAAAGTAATGGAGGAAGGTTTAAACTAAGGTCTTGTGCAGATAAATTAAATCGGAATATTTTTACGAGAATCTTAATGAAATTTTCAAAATCAAATTTACTCTCATCTATTCAATGAATGTGTTTGTATTCCATCAGTACAAATAATGGCACATTAATATGTAGCACGATACATTTCTATTTATCTATCTTTTTATCTTTTTTATAGAACTATATATTAGTGTAAACTTATAATTCATTCTTGGTAATAATATTGCATTAGGAATAGTGTTTATTTAGGTTTACCGGCTATTAAGTGCCAAGATACTTTGTAATACTAAAGTTTACACAATTTTTGTTCAATTCCTTGATACGAGTGTACGGCAAATCGTATTCGGGGTTTACTTGAAGATGCTACACCACAATCGCAGTCCTAGTTTTAGGTTATGGTCTCCTTATCATGAACAGTTAGTTGTATTTCCTCAAGCAATCATGTATGCCGATCAATTATCTTCAGGCATATCGGAAGCCACGTACTTCAGGAAGAGCAACGATGTTTACGTGTCTTCCTATATTGCATGACTACAATTGATTCCCATACAAGAAAGCTTGAGGTAATATTGCTAATTGGTGAGGCCGCCGAGATAGTTACCTACGCCGTGAGTCCTAGTTTGATGTATATATATATATATATATATATATATATATATATATATATATATATATATATATATATATATATATATATATATATATATACTCTCTTCTATATATATATATATATATATATGTGTGTGTGTGTGTGTGTGTGCGTTTATTTTGCTATGTCAATTTGGAATGTGAAATCCGTTTAAGTTAATATGCAGTACCTAAATGATTAAAGCATTCAAACAGTTTAATTATTTTAATTAAATATACAAAAATTCCGCCTTTATGAAAGTGGTATAAAATGGGAGAACTGCCTTCAGATACACTTACTGGATTGAAAATCGCTCGGGCGCCTATTTCAAGTATGTAATCCTGCATTAAATAAACTATATTATTGCTAATATTCTTAAAATATTCAATGTTGTGTAAAATAGTTGCTTGTGTTTCTTTACTTACTTGCATAACCCATGAAGATATGCCTACTTATATTTAACATTAATTATAATAAATATAATAAAACTGAATATAATAACAAACGCATATTAGCCTAACCAGCAAATTTTTTCAAACAAATTCGAAATTAGCCAAATTTCCCTAAATTAGCGTGTATTATTTCAATATTTCAAATATTAATTTCCTAAATTACTTGTGTTCCATACTAAGTTATGAATAAGGAATTGGATTATTCTTCAAAAGTTTGTTTACTTATTTTCGGTCAATAAATGAATTCAATAATCTTTCATATCCACAATTTACAGATGTGGTTTGTAGATTAGCACTCCCACTTCTGCAACTTTTGAATCTTCCTTATTTATAGGTGCACGATATACCTTTCTCCTTGATGGATAAATTCTCACCGGATCTGTCGCTCTGAAGGCTTTAACATGGCGTGTAATATCTATCAAATATTCCATATTTGTATTTATTTATTTAGGAGTAATCTATGCTAATTTTAGTTCCTTGTTATAATGCTAAAATGAGTTTGTCTATGAGTTAAAAAAAAATTTAGAATGACGCCCTCTTTTCCATATTTATTAGAACTGAGCTTGCACTGCCGTTTTAATATATCAATGATTAATCTACATAGACTATGCTTGAAAATAAGGCAACAACACGAAGAAAACTATTTGTACAAAATAATACATCGCCAGACAAAAAATAAGAATAATTTTATTAAATTGATTTAGTGAATTGGCGAAGCAACTAATAATTGGTGCGTCTAATCTCTAATACTTCTTCAACAAAAAATTAAACTTTTTCGAATGGTTGACTAGCTTTTTTTCCTAATTTAAACGGTCGTTGGTTGTACGGGCGGTAATAGTATATATTTTAACTAAAGTTTCGATCGCGACATAAGCACTAGTCCCTTTATATACATACACTTGAAAAATATAAAATAAGCAAGGTATAATGAAGAAAATGAAATAAGTTAAGTAGATCGATTTCGTGCTTATAATAAAATTATTAGTTAACGTTGAAAAATGTATGTAGTTAATGGGATAGGGGTTTATAAAAAAACCGCAACCTTGATATATATATATAATAGATATTTTCCTGACAGCAATCAATAGCCAATTTGAACTGTCAACTGCATTTTGTCGGTCGTGAATTCACAGAATTAAATAATTAGACTTTATAACACAATGAGGCCGTTGTGGTAAATAATAGACAATTCTATTATTATTATTAGGTAAAAGCTATCTAGGCTTACACTACGTATTTTTCTGAATTTCAATGCGCCTCAAAGACGTTCAGCGAAGTATGTTTTCAATTAAGTTTAGGAGTTTTAAAAAGTTGCTATAATATTCTAGTTTTCGACAATTGCATTAATTTTGTTTTATTGCGTCTTATATTTTAATATTTTCCCTTGAATTTCTAATTTATTTTATTGTATACATTATCATGTAATAGTGTGAATAATTTTATCATTATATTTTTTGCATAGCAAATTGTTTTCGTAGTATGTCAGACTATGTATTTTAGCTAGTTTGCAGACTCCATTGATTTCTTTCAAATTAGAAATATTTATTGCTGATATTCTATCCTAGCCCTGTTGCTATTACTTCTGAAATCCATCCTAAATTAAGTGAAGAATACTAAACAGTGTATAAACAGACAAGTACAATGAAACAATCATTGATTTCTCGGGTGGTGGTAAAAATCCTTTAAATCATATTTGCAAGCTTTAAGAAAACACAAATTCCAATGTACTTAACCAGTCTTTGTTGTTATCCCCGCCCGTGCAATCAATGATTGTTCAATTGTACTGCTTATATACACGTGTAGTGAAAGCTGCAAAAAATTAATGTTCGTGACTGTATAGAAATTGTGCAGCCGAAGTTTCGTGTCAAGTACCATGTATACGAGACTACTAGATGTGAGAGCCGCATATCTAACTTTGCTTTCCATATGTTTCCATTTCGGTTTGAACATCACTAATCAGTTTGCCGTCATACTCTGATGATGATCATGAAAGGTCGAAACGTGTGAGTGCCTGCGACTGGCGGTAGTTTTGTTATTTTTTTGACGACTTGTTAAATACAACATGATTGATGTTTACTTCAAGCTCGCAAACGTGATTTATATAGAAAGTAATTATGCTATAAATATTTTATTATTGACATTGTATTTAACAGCAGTATATTAAGACTATTATAAGTGACATTCAGGACTTTAAAAAATTATATCCGTTCGTCTATTGTGAAAATATACTTTGTCATTAAATCTAACTGATCATAGTTAGACGAGATTTAATACCAAAATGTTAAGCTTCATACTAATTCTCGATTTATATAAGAGGAAAAATTTTCAGCCCGATAAACTTTTCCACTATAAGCATTTCACTGCAAACGCAAAACATTGAAGATTTATGCAATTATTAACGTACAAATAGACCGATACACAATCGGCCTTTAGTTTAGATCAATTAACCCGTGCTAGGCAATATTATAATGATATTCCTCTACAATACGCGCATTCTTGATTCCCAATTGTCGGTTTATAATTGTTTTTAAATATAAAAAAATAATAAATGAATTATATAGAAAGCAATTAAATCACACATTTTTCTGCTTTATTATTACTTTTAGAGCTTGTAAGTTTAGACAACAATATACAAATTCCTTGATAGATATTTTTTATCGCATCATTGACGTCGTTCTATATTTTTTTCTAAAACATTCATGAAGGCACATTTAAAAAAGATAATTCAATAGGAACGATTTTTTTCGCCGGTCAAGTTCGTATCGCTATATTTAAGCAAGTTCCACAGCTAATTACAGTAAAAATTACAATAACGAATGAATTTTTAGCCTGCTCAATGTTGTTAATTTTTTTGGCGACGTCTACCACTGTGCATGATTTTTACAAGATCAACCTTCTTCTTCCATATTTTCACCATCATCTCCCTCAAAGGCTTCTTCGTCACCAGCCATGGTCGCTCTGAGTGCCGCTTCCTCTTCTGGTGTCGGATCAAAGGTCTCTTTTATGGTAGGATCATCACGGGGAAACTCTATCATCAATCGCGGTGGTTGTTCCGGATTGTAGCCACTTTGCCCGTCAGTCTTAAGACCCCAGCCGACGTAAATATTTTCAAACTCTCTATTAAAAATTTTATTTAATAAAATTATAAATTGATTTAAGTTGATTCATCTATGTGCATTTATGTTTTTGTAATTTTAGACAAATAGTTATGTATGTCTGTATATTTTTTCTTATATAAAGCTTTGGTGATAAAACACTAACAGTTTAACAAGGATTTGAAAATAAATATAAATATATTCATTATATGAGATTGTATGAATTGTCATATTAATGTTCCTGTTGTGCAACATTGACTTATCGTGAGCTGATAATTTCGTAACTACGAAATCGAAACTAAGTAATACTCCGAAACCTGAGAAAGACAAGCATTAGTGCTTTATATATATATATATATATATATATATATATATAATGAGAGTAAAATTCCTAACAATCAATAATTGAATTTGCGAATATCAATATATTTTTGGCTAACATTATACATATTAACGAAAGTAAAATTGTTATATTGGTTTTGTTAATATAAAATTATGTCATTTTATATGTAATAAAGGTGTAAACTGATGATTTGTAAATACCATCAGATGGAAAGTTACTGCAGAATCAATAAGCGTTTCAAATGAAGAGAAATGCCTTAGCTAAATGATCCGAGCAGGACAGAAAGAATAGCAGCATTTCGGCGTAAAAACTGAAACTTACCTATAAACAAAAACAATCAATCATGCAATATTAGCACATAAGATTGAAAATAATGCAAAATTACCAACAACAGAAGTCAAGATAATTTTTAGTTACCACAAAAAATTTGTTATATGACTAGGCATCACAAAACTATCATAGATGCTTAATTGAATTTAAGCTATGCACATACACAGATATATATATATATATATATATATATATATATATATATTATATATACTGAGCTAGCTAATAAAATTCATTGTACCCTTCTTGTGTGCAAAAACAAAAAGAAATTTTATCAGATATAAGAAAATTTTCTTTCTCATGGTCTTCTTAAATATCTACTAATGAACATATCTTTATATATAAATTGGAAAGCAAAACAAGATAGAAATATGTGAACAAAGAGAGTGTGAAAAATAGAAACCAATCAAATTGCGTGCGTCACATCCAGTTCAAGCTCAATGCTTGTACGTGCTTCTTCTGCTTACATAAATCCGGCTGCAATTTGTTTATCCATAAGGCTTCGTATGTGGCTAGCTCCCTTTTGTTTTGGCATTTAGTAATTACTTTGAATGCTACGTCTGGAGAACATACGTGCGATGTTTCGATGATGTGTTGCGCAATAGCAGACGTGTATTCACCATTTGATTTAAAACAGGCGTTCAAGTTGCAATGTTCTCTCATTCGAGTAATTAACCGTCTGGTCGATCGGCCTACGTAAGTTGATCGACAACTTGCGCATGTATATTGGTAAATAATATTTGATATCGACATTAACGGCTGTTTCTCTTTGATTGCTGGTAAAGGCAAATGTGTTACCCTAAATAACACTCGTAGTTTAGCTGCATTAAATGTGCGTGTCAATGCTGCTTCAACTTTCTTTTGTGCCATTCGGGAAACTGCATCCCCCTTAAATGGGATGTTTAGGTAGACGGTTTCTTTTCTGGCCCATAGTACGTCTGTTTCTGGTTAACTCCCCTTTTAATAATTGATTCAATTAATTGTCTGGGATAGCCATTAGACATTAAATCGTTAATTGCTTTATTATATTCATTTTCTTTAGAATCTTGACTAACCATATATATATATATATATATATATATATATATATATATATATATAAAGATTAAAGAAGATTGTACGGAAATTTTACGTGAGAAACGAAAAAATTGAAATCATAAAGATTTTTGAAAAACTGAATTTTATTACTAATTTTGGACCAATTAATTAAACTTAAAAGGCAAAATAAACATTTAATTTTATTTATCAGCACGTGCCTTTATTTTCTTGTATCAATGTAAAATGTGGATATTTAAATTTACTACGTAGATTGCTATCCATATCCGATAGTTCAGACAATATTGTGGATTTATTATATGCTATTACTTCAATTATTTTAGATATAAAAGCTAATTTAATGAGGAAATTGATTCGAAATATATGAAAAAATGGAATGCGAGGTAAAGAGTTTATTTACTTATTTCTAATATTTAAAATATTCTTATAGGCATACGAATTGATGTATTAGGCCAGAATTTACTAGAGGAAAAAATTTAGATTCATTTTGGAGACATAATAGCCTTATAAGATAATCCTGTTAATTAACATATTTTCTTTATCGACTTCTATTTTTTATTGGTTAAGAATTCATTAATGATCCGTAACAAAATGATTTAAGAATTGGTAAAATTCTTGACATGGTGGCTTGTAAGTAAAGCTTACAAAATCGAAGGAGCAAATATTGCGAAGAATTTAATATGCACGCTTTTAATATTCAAATTAAAGATAATTCTATTTAAAAGCAAATTCCATTATAGTAAATACAATTTAGTTGAGAGTACCAAGAGAAAAACAATACTATGGAAGTTAATATTAACCATTTTTAACAGGTTTACACTTAAATATTTAGTATGGCATATATGGTGACGAGTTTTTTCAGAAAGGACCATAATGATGTCAGCATGAACAAGAGGTTTAATATCAGTCTTCGAAGCTAACATATGCTACACCAAGTTTACTACGTAATTTTTTCTTATTTCCGATTCAATTACACCTTTGATCTAACGGAGTTTTGATAAGTTGGACTAAATATATATTTATATTTTCAATTTTATTATCAATAATAATGCTTATTTGCGCTTTGTTTCATTCTTCTTTATCGTATTAATTGCGTTTATTATAATTTTTTAAATGAAAATAATCGCCAGAAGTAGAATGTTTTGCAAATTATTGCAACCTAAAACAAGAATGCATGGAAACTGTTCATAAACAAGTTCATGTTGGCTTAATGCAATTTAAATAATCAGACGCATATGGAGAAAATAATGTAATCAATTTCAGTGAGTAGAAGTAAACCTATGGCGCAAATAACAAGTTTTGGTATCAATACTTCTGACAATGAAATATATGTTTCTATTTAAACATCATATATGATAAATGTTAGAAGAATCAAAATGTACCTCAAGAAAAAATGGAACCAAGGAAGGTCTTAGGCATCCAGCTTTCTACAGAAGCAATCAAGCAGAAAACGCAAATAGTTATTAAATTAAACTCATTGTTCACACTAGATTTAGAAAATCACTCTGGTTTCCTACTTGTCGCGCCAAGCAAAATAAATAGACTTTTTACCGATTCCCGATTTGAATAGAAACTTCCTAATACTGCCATATTTAACTACTTTAGTTGAATCTCAAATTGTGAATCCGTTATACTTCAGATGGCACTTCTTTACAGTCTTTTATCTATCATGTCATTTAATCTGCTCCATCTGTCTGTGTATTTCTTTCATCTTAGTTACTGCCTCTCCTACCCAGTTGTTAATAAAAGAAAATACGTTTAAGTTGAGTTATAAATATTTATTAATGAATAATCGTTGAAATTTGTAATTCAGTTAGACTTTTTTCTTTTACGTGGAGCTCATATGGCATCCATTTATTGAATAGACCACACATTACATGGGGAAATGGTATTGAAATGAACATTTATATAATTAAACGAACATTGGTTGCGCAGCGGTGATAAAAATTACTATAATCAAGGTTGCGATCTTAATATAAACATCTGACCCATTATATATATGCATTTGTCTTTATAAAACAAGAATTGTAAAGTGTAGAAAAGGCAATTCATTCAGTAGACTGGTTTCGTCCTTATTGGGAACTCATCACGTACTGGCCAGAATTTGCTGCGGACAGGGCATGAACCTGAGCACGTTTGCTTCGGAATCTGGTGCTCTAACCACTGAGCCACCCTGCTGCACACTACCCAAAATTTTCAGTTATATACTAATTAATGTAATTCGGTTAGCCTTTTTCTTTTAGGTGGAGCTCATATAGCATCCATTTAGACCCAAAGCTCCACTTAACCATCACCAATCGGCCATTATAGAACAGACAGCACACTACATGGGGATGAGGTATTCAAATAGACATTTATATAATTAAATGAACATTGGTTGCGTGGGCGGTGAAAACAATTATTATAATCAAGGTTGCTTTTTGATATAAACACCTTCTTTTAGTATAAGCTGGTAATTTTACAGTGTAGTGTATATTGGCAAATGTTTGTACTTAATGGGTCAGGTGTTCATATCAAGATCGCAAGCTTGAGTACAGTAACTTTTATCTGATGTTGCCTTGACTTAATGAGGATTTTGCCATAATGGTGTTTTTTTAGAGGTTTAGTTTACCTCACTTCTTTGTGTTATCCATATAAATATACTCAGTAACTAGATAATCTCTCTCTCTAATAACTATCACTAATAATTCGTGTGTTTAAATGATGCTTTTTGGTGTTATTTATAAAACTTGCTCTTTTGTTTCTCTTACTGTTATTTGGCAGTGAAAAATTAGTTACTATTGGCTTTTTTATGTATGTGCATAATGATGACGATGATTTTCGCTTGTAAATCTGATCACATAGAGAAAGGAATCTGATTGCTAAACATACCGCAATCGGGCCACAGCATATGCACCGAGCCACAAATTTGATGACATTACAGCAGATGCAAACTCTGGCAGGTGATTTGAAGAAAGGTAACTACGCCATGGTGTTATTCCGTTAACTTCTAAATCGTCAGAAACATGAGTGAGAATGGGTAAAGTTCGTTCAGGTATAGCGGCAATCATGCCAATGTGATGTGGTACGCCATCTTCATCTTCTTCTTCTTGGTCTTCATCCAATCCGCCTAAATCATCTGCGGCACGCTGATTAGGATTCCACCTACAATTGTTGCAAAACTAAACGTAGTAAATCTTAAAGGTAGTAGTGGTTTTAAATCAGTTTAATCTATTCTACGGTAAATATTCTAAGATAATGTATAATATATAGTTCAGTCATTTTTAATTTGAATTGAGAAATAAATCATGTATGAAAGTATAATTTTATTAAATAGCAGGTATGCACAACACAGTTAAATAGGGCCATTTTCTTTTCGCGGTAGCTCAACTCGATGGTAATTTGTGATACTTTTCACGGTCATCCATTCATATGTAATCGATCAACTTTTAATCGGATTTCTACGTATGCCAACCTTCTCGGTGTTGCCGCAGACCTTCAACAAGACTAGTCAAGTCCTTCGAATAGCAACTAACACATCCTACCTTGTCATTTCTACTTATTTGCTTGCATCCGCTTATAGGATCACCAGCCAACGAACTAGACACAAATAGCTAATGTCTAGAAGGACTTTTAGACATTCCCCCTCTGCTAATACGCACAAACTCTCACGGCATTTGACAGTGAATGTCTCCTAGGCCGTATTAAGGGCCACTAAAAGTAACTGCTCCCCCCGTATCCGTATGTTGTCTTATTAGTAACTTTGCACGGCACTCTAGTCGAAACGTTACAGAGAATGTGGCATAAAACAGCCTCCGTTCCACGTAACTCTTTTCACTTATTGCTCTCTTGAATACCTATTACCCGCCTGGGTTGAAATGCGATTTTTTAAACCAATGTGTTCATCTAAAACGGAAATCTTCTTCACTATGCCAGATGTACGAAGGCTTAAATGCTCTTCAATTCGCTTCATTATTAATCGGCTAGTCCGGCCCACATAGCGCTTTGAACAGCTACGACATTTTTATAAAGAAAAAAATTTGAATTTTTCGTTTACTGGGAACTTATTTTTGACATCTAAGTTTAACGCGCGTTTTGTTGTGTAAATACATAAATTGTGTATTAGGCATTCGAAGATTTATTGCTATTTTTGTTCTTTAATTAAATATTTCGGACGTGGCGTTATCTTTGAAAGGATAGTGATAAATATGGTCTTTTGGCAAAGTGAGGTTTCTTTGTTCTTTTGTCCTTACTTATACGTCATATTTGCTTCAATAAACTTTTCAAGTTACCCGTTTTCTTTCTGAGTTCATCGACACCTGGTGCACGCACATCGATAAATAATAGTTTAGGTCGACAACAACGATCGTCTGTATTTTATTGCTAGTAAGGTCCAAGTTGCTACTTCATAAAACATGCGAAGATTGTCTGCAATAACTGGGGGTTCTAAAGCAGGTTCCACTTTTTACTTCGTTATGAAAGAACTGGCGTCCTACCTACTTGGATTTCTTTAAAAGATTACCTTCCTTATTTGTATTTTGCACGTTTACTACAAGTGTAAAACCTTTTCAACAATTTTATCAATCAATTAAATTTTATTGCCTATATATGTATATGTGGCGCAAGCTACAAACGGTTAATGTTCGTGACTGCATAGAAATTGTGCAGCCGACATTTCCAGTCAAGTTTAATGTATGCGAGACTGCTAGAGGTGAGAGCCGCATATCTTAATTTGATTTCCATATATATTCAATGCGGTTTGATCCTCGATAGTCAGTTTGCCGTCGTACTCTGATGATGATCATGGAAGGTCGAAACGCGTCAGTGCGTTGCAGATGGCGGTAGTTTTGTTATGTTGTTCGACGACTGGTTAAATACAATGGGATTGGTGTTTACTTCAAGCTCGCAAACTTGATTTAAAGAATTACTGAGATCATCCACTATAGATAATATAATTTTAAGTTTTCGTGTTGTTGTCAGATTTGAAATACGAAATTACCAGTATGTTAAACGTAGACAAAATAAGTCGACATTTGTTTATTAATATTTAAATTTAGTAAAACGTCTATAGTTTAAATATTGTACATGACAGGTTGGTTTCTGATTAATTGATCAGCTTAAATAACCATAAAAATCGTTTTGGAGTAAAAAATACAAGAAAAGTAATCAGACTTCTTTCTTGATGCTCGGTGTAGGACAGGTGAATTTGTGAGATTTGTTACGAATTTAAAGTGTTCATACCTCAGACCTGCTTATTAGAACAAGTAAAATGCCAACAATGTAACATGTACACTGGTATCAGTTACTAGTATTGTCCATGAGTGACGTAGAATTATCTTCACAAACACTAAAAATACAGAACTCTCTGTTGCCAAACCGTTCACTTGATAATAAATACCGCTTTTGATACTAAAATTTACATATAATATGCATAACACGATAAGTTTGCATACGAATTAACCTGCGGCCCACGGTGATCATATGTTTGAACCATTTTCTGAATTAAAATGTAGTAGATATTTTTCAATTTAAACATTTTTAAACAAGGCTGTGAAGCAAATAATACCATTATCTTATCAGGTCTCAGTTAAAAACAGTGCGCCAATGCTTTAAAAAATCGCACTGTAATATCAATTTAATATCACAGCACGACAAAGACGACTGCTGACCGTCTTGAATGTGCGACATAGAAAGCTTTTAAATTGATGTTTGTAAACAAATTATTAAAATCTTATCTGACTTGCATAGGAATTCCATTTTAGTAGTTTCTATTTGAGTACAAAATGGAAATGGCTCGTGATTGATTTTCACTAAATGTCTAACTTGAGAGTCCATAGTTTAAAGCTCACGAATATGACAGAGAAAAATGAATTGATTTCTATTTTGTTAACCTTTTTCTCACCTGGAAAAATATCAAAAACCACATTATTGCAGAACAATTTAGCACATCTAAACTATCAGATATAAACCTGTCTCTTAAACCAAATACGGCATCATGTATAAAATGGTCAATTCCGAAAATTCCAATCCTGTTTGGTTTCTCCGATTCAATCTTAGTTTGAATGTTCATTAACTGAGTGTAGATCTCCGAAGAATACGGTTGAATATCTAATGTATTCCGCGAGCATACTACTGATATGGATGTTGAATGGGAAGTTAAAAACAAAACGAGGATAATAATCAACTAGAAGAGGAATTAAAAGAAACATGTTGCGCGACAGGGAATAGATCATTTACCTGAAGCGTGTACACATGCAGACATATACACAAACCAATTTGACATACACTTTCCTAGCATTTTATGCTTAAGAGATCTAACAACAAGTATAAATGGGGCAGTTTAAACTAATATTTCCACTTGACATATTGATTGTCAACTTATTATGTTGAGCTTTCCATTGGAAAAGATAACCGTATCTGGTAATCGAAAATTTTGGAGAAAAAATCAGGAAGACAGCGGATGCAAACAAATCGGATCGCAACCCGATAATCAGGTAAAAGAGGAATTAATTGAACATAACATTTAAGGATGTACGTCTTTTAAATCAAGAGATTAAAAGCGACATTCACGCGCACATTAAAGGCGGTTTAACAGTGCATGTTATATAAAACAGCACATTTACTGAGGTCAACCTCAAATATTCATCATTATCATCATCATTAGCATCATTATCTCTGACAGTAATACAAAGTAGTTTGTAAACGATGCTCCATTGTTCTTTAACCTTTAGGAGAAATAATAAATAATTGAATAAAATAAAATACAAATACAAATAAGAAGAAATAGTAGAAAAAATAATAATAAAAAACAAAATAATTTAGACACACCAAAAATGATATTAAAGAAGTGATTTATAAGGCGGAAGGTCTAGATTATATGAGCGTATTTACCGAAATAACACTCAGAAGTGAGGCAGCCTAAACCTAAACACAATAAGTTTATGGTCAAATCAGATTGAAGGCGAGGCAACATCGGTAATACAGCTTCCTTGCAGTTTTAACAGTATCGCGTCATAAACACTGACCTCAAAGTTTACCAAACAATTTTTACGCCTTAGATTCTCATAAATTTACGTAAATCGGCCGATCAAACATTTAAAATGTTGATTCAAAATATATTTCAACTTAAACCTATTCGATGAATCGAATGGTAAATACACTTTCGTACTTGCGCAGAACATTTTAAAAACTCCTCATGCTTTTGAGACGTTCTCTTAATTCGAGAATAAGATCGAGAACGCCATATATCAAGCATTGTAGGTGAACTAGTTTTTGTCCAATTAACGAGTGTCCTACTTAAATTGAAGATGACACGTATAAATGATCAGATATTTACAATTTTTTCACAGTTCTGCGCTCGGAATCAATGTCATCAACCTTAAACGGACCATCATTGATAATATATTGTGCGCGTAAGTTCTACCCTTGTCACGATGAGTTAATCTTATATACGTTGGCTGTCGAGTGCATCCTTGCCATTGGTTGGCGCACACTGCCTCGATCAGTTTTTGGAATTGCTTCTGGATATCACATGTTTTATAGTAACTCTGGAACCCTGGAGATGCGAGTTCGCAAGGCAAAGGCTTCTGCAACCGGGGAACATAGTTTCCGCTGCAAAGCCTGTAGCTTATCATAATGAAAATTCAATAGCCCCTTGTCCAAACGTAGTTTTCACTGACAGAAACAGGGCCTCATGACACGAACATAGTAGAATGTCTTACATTTTCTGGTGCGATTTCTCGGCGTTGTGCTAGTCTAGAGTTATTTGTGTTTTCTATCGCATGTTTAATTATGAGGCGTTGGCACAAACGGTTTAATTCTCTTGAGTTGAACTAGACACCTTGGCAGATAACAATTTATTCTGTTCTATCAAATTAGCCCAGTCAACGTTCTTCTAAGCACATTATATTTATGCCGTTGCAGTTTTCGTTAAAGGTACAAAACTTTACCCGCAATGCAGAAAACAAATTGTACTTCTCCGCGCGCTAAAAGGCAGTTGATCTAGCAATTTGTTATGCAAAAACTGATTGCGTTCTGTAGCATTGAAGTTTAAAAATATGGAATATAGTGCACGATCAACACAACCGCGATTAAAGTGTCTTGATTAAGAGCTTGACGCTTGGATGACCTAATGTTTAGTGTCAAAATGCGATCAGTATGATTCGTATTCACCCAAGAAGAGTCCATTGTATCGCTTGTCTTATTTTGCTTCACTAGTTCGCTTTATATGACATGGTCACAGGTTTTCCAATTTGTCGCTGATTGGTTATTCCTTGGCATGTGAAATTAATGTTGTATTCTTTGAAAACCCTTTTAAGAGGAGATGCCTGAACAACAAAATCATATTCAGAGCCGCGCGTGTAAATTCATGCTGAATTTAACGTTGAGTGGACGAATTATGGGTCAATTTTGCATTCAAATGCGATGCTGTAATCACATAAGGTATATCTTTCCGCTGCAATTACCTACTTCCGTTTATCCTGGGTTCGATTGATCAGACGCGGATATTTAAAAGATGCATTGTTGATTCTGCAGTCTGATGATATCTGGATTACATTGGATGTCTGTAACACGGGTGCGATAGCCACCAGGGTTGAATTATTCTGAATTTGTACTATCTCGTCAAGGCTGATCAGTAAATTAATCATTATGATATGCATGTGAGTTTTGAGTGGCAAAAATTGTGATCAAATAATGAGATTGCAATCCTTATTTTTGACCAACTCGGCGATTGATGCACGGCTTAAAGTCAAGCTCATCCGTAAATACTAGAAAACTAAGCATATTCTTCAAACTTTTAAATAAGTAAGTGATCCTGATTCAATTTTTGATCTGGGTATTAAAGAACTTCATTTAAATTATAATTTAGAAGCCACCAACAAATCCAATAACACTTTGGCCAGCATCCAGACGATGGAAGCTTCTACTATAAATTTTTGCATCGTCACAGAGGCTAGCAATTGTACACAACACAAAATTGGTCATTCCACATCAAACAAAAATAGGAAGATGAAGAATCGACTGGAAATTCTGCCAACGATTTATTTTGTGTGGGAAATTGGGTTGGTCGCCATTGGAGAACCCAGTTTATCGAGCTTGAATCTTCCTATAGTTCCGTTCAAATAATCGTGTCATCTACGCGAATTTAAATAATGGATAATTGACCCGTTATCATACACTATACTGACGGCCACACGCTGAATAATGAAACTAGAGAAAATTTTGAACCTATAATATAAGTTGGGAGATTTAAAAAATTTATGTATAAATAAATATTATACTTGCAAAAAACAAACATTTATATTAATGCGGATCAAATGAATTAATTTTATATATAACTGGTGCATTACGTCTTGCATCAGAGTGAAATATATTATTTTCATACGTACGCTTTATAAATTCTTGATTTCTAATGTCTAATTCTCGCTTATCTAACTCCGCTCTAAACGGGGTCGTTTGAGCATTATTAGACTTAAGATTTGTAATCATCAACTGTCAGAACATATAGCCTTTTTTGCCAAATAAAATTCTGTAAATTATTACAAATGGCTTTTAAAAATAATGTTTTCTACTACTTTTAAATGCAATTAAATTCGCCAGTTAATATAATAATTTTATAAACACAAAAAAATCAAATTTCTAGATTAACGAAAATATTTTATTCAGAAGAAAAGTCCATTCCAACCAATTTAAAAAATTTCTTTGTTTGCACAAATAATAAGATAAGCTTTCAGTTTTACCTATACTGAATAGTTTATCAATTCAAAATTTAATCATGTTACTCTATTTCAGCATATGATATACCGCAATATATACTTCACATATAGTCAAAGTATATCAAATCGATCTTTGCAAAAGTGACTGTAAATTAAAAGAATTTTCTCATAACAGTAAAATGACATATAATTGTTAACTATTATGAAGAGATTTAATCATTTCAAAGTTCACTGACGCATCTTACCAAGAGCAACGACCTTGAGGCAAAATATATGACGTATGGTGCACCCAGTTTTTGTGATTAAGCATTTGCTTGACAGAAATCGGTTCAAACTCTGGATTTTTAGAATAACGCTGTCGTCCGGAACCACCTTCATCCTCTTCGTCGGCCTCTTCTTGACCCTCTTCTTCCTCATCTCCATCCCCAAAATGGTAAAAACCTTCAGGAGAAATTTGTGTACTTGCGCTGATTCGAGCTATTTGAGCGCGCAGATAGTTAATCTCCGTTCCAGGAAACTTAGGACAACTTGGTACCGGCGAATTGAGATTTCCGCTAAACATGCATCTGATCTGAAGTATGCGACAATAAACACAATAATTATTAAAATCAGCGTTTCTCTATTGAACAAATCATAGAAAACTCAAGAGACCTCGAATAAATATTCAATTTGATCTATTTACTTACAAACATACGCTTTTACTATGCCGTTGTACTTGCAGTTTTATTTTATTAATTTATAGACATCGACATCAACGTAAACACATTAAAATGAACTAAAGTAAAATTATGGTCTCAATTTAATATTAAAATATGAAATTAAATTTTATGAATAAAAAGGCAAATTAACATTTTTATAATTATTAATATGGCCTGGTAGAGTACTTTTGTTGCAACAATTTTTACGATTTCATTTGGTGTGTTTGTCTCGATTAATAGGCATATAAGCTCGTAATTTAAAATAAACCAACTTAGTAACGTTAGAAAATAAAGTGACCTGTTTTTACAGCCCTTGGAAACTGATTAGACGTACTATACATCTAAAAGATTGATAAAAGTGGACGAGAAATAAATCAAAAAATGACAACTTATCATTTTATTTAATATGGGCGCCGATTTGCACATAAAAATCATTCAGAAGTGTCCGGAATTCGCACATTCCCTGCAGTAAATCTACACACGATGTACAATCAAATTATTTTACATTTACCGCCAATTGTTGAACAAATGTTACTGTGATATTAAATATCCTTTAACAATTTAGTTTGGCCTAATGTCTAGACAAAAAATACCTTAAGTGCATTATGATTTATACACTTGTTTGATGCCAAATGTTTGGTTGACATGCTCAAATGTGGAACATATTAACCATAATTTAACCGTAAGCATTCTTTTCTAGGTTTACTACAAATAGCAAAGACCACTTGCCTATTTGCGTGAAGTTACAGGCCAACGAAATACATCTGCTTTATGTTAATAAACAACTCACGTGAAAATTAAGTAAAACCTGGGAGGATTGTATAATGTGACAGCATTTTCCGTTTTCTATGTTACTTACAATCTCGATTCATTTAAAATCCACTGTTTATAAATTTTTATAACGCATTAATATATTTATTTGCAGTTATTTAAAACTTGCGCAAGGTAGTTATACTGAGTTTTTATAACAAATGTATTAACACTCCTAGTCAAGGGAAAAGAAAACTTGACTCTTTACAAATATTGATCCATAAAAACAAACAATTTGGCATAAATCACAGTTAAATACTGTTTGTTGCGGAGAACTAATATATATGCAAGTATTTATTAGGTGTTGCGAACCTAGTAACAAATTATTTCAGTTCTGACCAGAAGGATAAACCAAAGACAGCATGAGCGGAAAGTATAATCTCATGCACATTCGTTTCGTGCTTACTGGCGACTCATCAGTAAGAGCCGGTATTACGCCCATTAACCACTATATATTTGGACACATATTATCTAAAAGCACCTTTTAGCTTTGTAAATGGTCAATAGCTAATAGAACTTGACATAAGACACCTGACGCTGTGAAAATAACAAGACACGTTCCATAGGTTCATCTTTTGAGTCCGATTTCCTATAATCTGTCGCTTTCTTAGAACTAAGAGGACACTTTTTAGCTAAAATCGTCCAAGTATGCGGATGATTTGGCTTAATTTTTAGTTTTCGTCTACCGTTGTGCTTTGATCATGCATCATTGATTTATATAATTTGCTCATTAAGATCGGATATCACCAACAACGTCCTGAAACTTAATTCTGATAAAACTCAGATATGACACCCCATTTTATCTTTGCCATGCAATTTACTCTTCCTTTTAATCCTACTTTCGCATCATTCACAACTTGGAGTGTTCTACCGTTCTGTTCGCCTATCAGCTTAAATGCAAATTAAATATTTTCTCAGAAGATTTCTTAAAGAAGTCCGTTCTGTTGTTCTTAATTGCATGGAAAGCTTAATAGTAGACTGGCTGCTTCTGGTTTGATTTTAAATACATTCTAGAGCTTCGACTTTTGTACACAAAACCATCTATTTCTTATTCATTTGAATATTTGTACAGCCATTAATTATCATGCCACTATGCATGTCTCAGTGGCAGTCTGTACTCACAACGCACCAGTCAAGTTCAATAAAGTATACTGGTGTTCTAAAGAAGTCTGTCTTCAGTTTAATTCGGCGATCTATTCTCTTGTTCGTCAAAAATCTTCTAAGCATGATTAGAAAATGCGATATAAAAATTTTCGGCATTATTTATTTACTTATATTCAGTCTGTAAGAAGGTAATACTTCTGACTTTAGTGCATCAGGAGACAGTGTGTGGGACATGAACAGTACGGCATTTTGCTCCTAATGGAAAAAAAATTAAATGAGCTCTATTCATTCTCATAACATTTGCCAACATATTTATACGAATTGACAGTCACCCTACAAGGAGGCGAATTGGCTACTTAAATGAGATCTTCTTTGCCACCAGGAGCATTAGATTCTGTTTCAAATATGAATTTTAAACTTTTAGAATTTGAATTAGTTTTAGAAGGATTCGTTATTTATTCTTTCTGGCTTATTGTGCTTCTAACCTCAGTTCTGTTCGTGATACTGTTGAAGCGGAATTTATTTCAAGGAATTTAGATATTCTAGCCCACAAATTTATTGTTACGAAAGATGTTCATATTTCTAACTATAATTGAGCAGTTTTGTAAAAGGTATTGCTTACCTAGTAAAAAATCATTCAAAAAGAACCAAAATAATTTACCAAACTCAGCTAACACAAAAGCTTTAACCTCATGTTAACGTGCATTTCGTGGCTATTGGCTAATTAGCAGTTGGAGAAGGTACAGCGCCCTATATCCACTTTGTATTGAGTATAGATATGTGTGAAAGGTGGACAGTATAATCTCCAAATATAAAAGGTATATGGCATAGTAACAACTCCACTGATGAATCGGCAGTAAGAAAGATATACTTGTGTACATTATATTATATATTAAAGTGTATATAATTGGGCAAGTCCAGCGTTAGCCTCAATGCCACTCATTCTCTTCTGATTTTCCCACGCATAGTTTAATTACTTTGAATTGTATTTCTTCTAATAAATATATTTATTGTATATCACAGCATAACCTGTTCCCTTATCTAAATTAGCACTCAATTCCAATTCACCTACGAACAGAACCAGTTTCATGCCGATCCGTATCGGTCGGTTAATGCAGTTGTACAAATTCAAACTTTTTGTAGCTCCGCAATTTTTTAAAAATTATTCAACCGATTTTCTTGCTCTATTTTATTATCTCATATGTCTGTCAAATAAATAAACTATTATTATTTAAGACCCAAGATAAAATAATGTGCCACGGTTCTATGCTTACGGTTAGCTCAGTACAAGCATGTTTATTTTTTCACATCAAAGAGCGAACGAGAGCTATACAATACAGAACATTATCAGATACGGAGAAGTTTTTATGAACAGCCTATGATCCTAGCGATAAAAGTTTTCTTATCAAAATTTAGTTGTTCTACCAGCCAAAGATTTAGCTTCAATTAGATGGGTGAGACCGACCTGAATTTTGGAATTTCGAATAGTTTCCACAATACTGAGGATGACACCTTATCTTCTACTACGCCCCTTGACTTGAATATACCCCTTTTGTACCATCTTTCGCAATTTTGGGTATCGGAGACAAAATACGAACACCGCACTGAATAGTCTGGTACAAGTGACCACGTTTTTTTGCGATTGGGTGAAAATAGGTTTACATTTTTAGTGGGCATTTTTAATAGTCTATTGAGCAAAACTGTCCAAGATTATTGTCTCTTGACTCTGAACAATCCAATCTATAGCAATAGACTTAAAACCATTTCATCTTTGAAAGTTTTTTTAAAAATTTCAAATCTTCCACTGTGCATTATGCTTAATAATCAGAAAATTTACAATTTGTTTTATAAGTTTTCTTTTCATTAACCAGCTTTTTAACTCTGGATTAACAACATCGATTTTTACACGGCCCAGTATGCTCTACACGTGTAGCATAAGTTCGGGATTGATATTTATTATTCATAAATATTTCTAAAGGTTTTCACTCAGCTCTCTTTGCAATTGGAATTGCGGAAGTATCCACTGTCTAATTAACTTCAGTATACGAAGAAAATCTATCGCCTTTTGAGTTAAAAAATTCGAACTTTATTTATATTTAAACACATATTCATTCGAAGTCCAATAGGGCCTTTAAGGATGGTGTTCAAAGTCATATGTTCCGTGTTATTTATAAGAAAATCGCAACTGGTTTCTCTCTAAACAATGAAAAATGCAGTTTTCAATGTTAAGTAAGTCATTTCTGGCCTGTATGTTACTGTTTCTTCCATAATTTGGATTTTAAACATATTGAGTAGGTTATTATTGTCAAAATATCTACAAAATTATTCGCACACTAAAAGTTTTAGAGGGTGTTGATCTTGTAAAAATAAATTTTAAACAAAAGTAAATTTTCTGTTGTCTAGCAAATTTCACAATTACAGTTTAGTTGTTGTAGCCTTTTTCATTGTCCATAACCTGTTTGAAATGTATAGTGTTCTACCAAAAACTATATTCTGGACACAATCTCATTCGGTTAAACAACACAAGTTTTGATACTTAATTATATTTTAAATGCGTATTTACACCAAATAAACTTAATTAGGCTTCTTTAATCGCTGTCGTATGATTTGCCAATTCCATATGCAGAAAATAAACTTAAATATAATGTCTTTATATATTCACGTTAGAAAATATTTCCCATTATGGGATATTTGATGTTTGCTTCAAAATAACTATTGTATTATTGTTATAGAAAAGATTTTATGACTAGCCATGAAATTTAAATAACAACAATTACAAATCGGCATGTTATTGAAAGATCTATTTTAGCTCCCTAAAATTGAAGTGATATTTTGTTTAACATTTGCGAAATTCAGTGATGTAAAATATATATAAAAACCTGCGCTTTTACAATTACTCCAGAAGTAACCTATGTAAATTTTGTGAAACGTTTTGTTGTCATTTTTAGGTTGTTAACAAAAAATTGATATATCAGAGCAAGCCAATTTTCAGATGCAACTACGTCTCAACAATCTAGGTTAGTATAAAATACATAGTTTTAATTAATTACATCTAAGCATGTAAGTCATTAATGGACCAGGCGCTTATATCAAGTTCGCAACCTTGATTATAATAATTTTTGTCACCGCCCGAACAACCTATGTTGGTCTAGTCAGAGATATTGTCGGATTTAAGAGCACCCAATTCGTCATCCGGGACAAATTGAGTGGGTCGAAATTTTTATTCGACACGGGCGCGGATATGACCATAGCGAGGTCAACTATGATCGAAATAGATTGCCTCATATTCGACTATTTGCCTTGACCCGCGAATGGCAGTCCTATAGGAGTCAAGTAACTTAGTGCATATTAGGGCAGAAGACTTACTTCGAGTAGAATATTATGGTTGCTAATTAAAAATACAACATAATTTTTTCCCTTGAATACTAATATAATGTATATAAGAACAAATACTGGCATTCTGGTTCAAACAGTGACTTGTGCCAAACAGATCCGGCCAGTTTGCTTATTCCAACCAGGAGTGGCTAATTATACAGCCGACAAAATGGAGGAACCATCATGGTGTTTCATCCATACCGTATGAGGCGCAATAACTTGCACACAGAGTTAGAGCACCAGCTTCAATTGATGCGGAACTTAAATTTCTGCTCAAGGCTCAGCCATTGGCGCAGCACAAGGTACAGGTTGCTTTAGATAAACTTCTGTGACGACATAGAGAAAAGTATTCATTTAAGTTTACTGATGAAACATGTCGGGTAAACAATCTTATTTTAATTTCACTGGCAATGCGTAATCGGTAGAGAGCACAATTAGATACTTCCTTAACTGAGTTTGCAGATGGAGAGCAATTGAGTGTGTCTGGGGACCGTCTTATGGGAAATCCCAGGTAGCGCCAATAGAGATAAAATGTGTTGTCTAGCACAAAACATGACTATATATATATATATGAAGTCAATCTGGTACGTGCCCTGCGATTTTAAACTTGTTTTTCATGACTAAAATTCTAACGAGAAGAGAAGACACTAATTGACTTAATTTCACAAGGTCAGAGGAATGACTAACTGCCATATAGCAGCCTATATCTCTGGATTGTTGCGTTCCACAATTAACCTAGTTGGGCAGAGAAATTCAGTAGCAAGACCAGTTGAAGTGCCGAGACTACAAAGCCACATCTAACTCGCAAATTTCAACGTCGATCATACAAGTGCAGAGAGAGCGTGAAAGACTAGAAATACTAAATATAGCGAACACATCATTAGGAACAAATAAATCTGGAAGAATGCCCTGAAAACTAGTAAGATCAAAGCATGTCTATTTTAGATGCGTATTCTTAAGAATGTTTGTGTATTTTTTTGAAATTTGATTGCGGAGTGTCAGCTTCATATTTTCCAATGCCGCGTTTTGCGTACGCGGGTTCTAGTTTTGCACCAACAGTTTCACAAAGATCCGATTGATCAAAATTTCCACTTCCTCTTTTTCTTCGATCGGGCTGGGTTTGTATTCGTCCCAATGTTAATGCAGTTCTATCACATCTTTGTTTACTGGCGACGTTTCGGTGCTTCTTTTCCAGCACCATCCTCAGGCAACAATACACAGTAAAATACCCACAATAGCAGATTTAAGCAAATATATATGTAGATTTAGTTGTTGGGTGAGGGTTTTCATGTGTGCTAGACATATGTATATATTGAGTTTAGTTCCTGAAACAAATTCTATGTTTAAAACCAGTGATGAGTCAATAAAATAAAATATAAATAGAACGATTTCGAAACGAGGTTACCACATTTGCTTAAATCAGCTATTGTGAGTATTGTACTGTGTATATTTGCCTGATGATGGTGCTGGAAATGAAGCACTGAAACGTCGCCAGTAAACAATGATGTGATAGAACCGCATTTCCATTGGGACGAATACAAAAAGGAAATGGAAATTGTGATCAATTGATCTTTTTGAAACTGTTGCCGCAAAGCTAGAACCCGCGTACGCAAAACGCGGCATTTGAAAAAAACTGCTGGTATATGTAGGAATGTAGAACTCCTTAGATAAAATACAATTAAAAAATTTAAAGATAAGTTTGAATTATACGCTGGTTCCTTAATAAAATGTTGTGTATAAAAAAATATGAATATTTTTTGAACTTCTTTGTTTAAAACCAAATTTGTTATTTCGATTTTCCCTCGTACCATGCTGGGACAAGCAATGTGTGGTTCCTTCATACAACCTCTTACGTATTTTTCTATATATAAATTAAGACTTGGAAAAATTTTTATCTGAACAATGAATTCTGCACTCCTTACTTATATGAGAAACGTGATGGCTATGTAAAGCAAGTTATTTTTACTTAGTCTTGCGTTAAAACAAATACGGAATTCCGGTTTCATTGCCGGGTAACTGGCGATTCTAGAAAATGTTCATATGATACCCTAAATTATAATATTTTTATATAGTATTTAATTTTTCATAACATGAATGCTCATCTCAAGTATGAGAATTACAAGTTTGTGGTCTATTCTATTAGAGAATTTAAGATAGTAACTAGCTAGTTTGGGCCATCAACCTCTATGGAACATTTAAATGCATTAATCCTTGAGAGTATTCTTATTCTAAGACGAAAAGAGATATGGATTCTGAGATGTGTTCATCAAATAACAGGATTAATCCTTTGCAGTAGTTAGACAATTCAATATAAATATAGATACAGGTTTTAAATAAATTTTATAAAATATACTTTTTTATTTTATTATTTTCATCATTTTATGGTTTATTCGAAATATATTTCAAATATTACCATAATAGCAAATGTTATTAAAATAAAATGACTGCTCAATTACTTTACGTGAAGTTACAATCTGTGATGGAGTAACAGGCGGTAAACGTGTCCACGGCATTCCTGGTTCATTACAAACGAAGAATGTCTTTTTGTTGCAACCACGACCATTTGGCTCTTTTGGTGTATCAGGTAATTGTTTCCATTTCGATTTTGGGGGCTGATCATTATCTGGTTATTAATAATATGTGCAAAATAATTTTGTTAAATTTTGATCATATTATATCGGAAAAATAATAAGCTGTGCGGAGAAAATATAAATTAACAAATTGGGTAGAATCAATTCATTCTCAATATACTGAATAATACATAACGAAAATTTATAACATTTTAACTAGATATGGAATAAAATTTTAACTTTAATTCTAATTTCTACAACAGAAAATAAAATAAGATGCAATAAAGTATATCTTTTTAGCAAATATGATTAATTAAATTATTTGTTTTAATTCGTACGCGTAACAGCCAACATAGCGAACAGTTGGTTAACTCTCAATCCATCAATTCAAGAATGACCGTATCTCAGACATCACGTTAAAATACAACGTGAATGATACCTACACGCACACAAACACAAACAGACCCATACACATGTTCATTTACAAACCAAGCCAAACAACAAATAGAAGTGAAACCGAAAGTCAGATTAGTTGCTACCCACGCAATCAAATGAAAGCCCAGGATGGATATGAATAAAAGATTTTAATGGGATGTTTAGTATTCTCTAAGTAAATGTTCATTATCCATTTTTTTATTGAACGTATTTAATTTCCATACAGATGAATGAACTCTTAAACGTTGACTTGATAGGGCCGTTGCTGTTGGCTCGTGGATGTAAAGCGTACCTGTGTAAAATCACCAACATATTTACAAGTTTTGTAGAACTTTTGCCTCTATCCAACGTCAAGACGTCTAGATTCATTCATATCTAAAAGAACAATTGATAAGCTGCTTTAGATAACCCGCAGCAATTGAAATGGATAAAGCAGAATTCTAAACAACGGTGTCGCAGACTGTCGGTCGATTTTGCGCGATCGCCAACATATCATCCTCAAACTAATGTGATGACAGAACGCGTGCATCATACTTTGAAAGTTGTCGTTTAATATCGGCCCCACAATTAACCAGTTACATATCGTAATCAATCAAATTTAGTCGGACGGGCTACGTGATTTACAGCGTCTACCGCAAGAAGATTTGCTTTGGCATTATTGATGATGATGATGATGATGATGATGATGGTTAGTGTTCGCTCATCCAGCAAGCAGGACTTGCGAAAGAATGACTAAAATAAACGTAGTGCACAAGGCACTGGAAAATAATGTGGTAAGACGCCAGTAACAGCTTATTTCAGACAACTAATTCGTTCTCATTTGAGGCTTGGCGAAATAGAAATGGTGTCTAAAGCCAAGTCAGTAACGTTTCAAGTCAGCAACAGATGCTCATATAAGGTAAAATATTAATCGTTGTAAATAATACAGTCATTATCGAAATACTTACATAAATTTAGCCAAAGAACACAATAAATTGATTAAAGTGTGTGATTCATCTTTGGAGAAACGGGGGAAGATGTTGCCGAGGTGCAAATATCTGCAACCCTACTGTCACCATCGGCAACTATAAAGCCAAATAGTGTGGTAGACTGCTACTTAATTAAGAATTTTTAAAGAATTATTAAATATAAGAAAAAAATACACAGTGAAGACACCTAAATGTTATTATATCTATCAAATATTATTCAATGAGTTAAATAAACACTCAGGCAGTCATCTAATTTTCCACTTTACCCCTCTTTCATTCTCGACTCACTGATACCACTTCTCAGCCCATTCTTGACCCCATCATATCCACATTGTGGACACTTTACTACTATGTTTTAGCGGAAGACCGGAAACTCAACAGCCCTGCCGATCCACCAACGGTTTGCTTCGGACATCGACTCCCCCTCGTCTTCCTTCAATCACAACCTCGTTCTACGGACGCCAGCGACCCCTGCAAGATTCACTCGATTCAATCTAGTAGATTCTATCCAGGTCTATTCTATGCTCCATCAACTCAATCTCCACGACAAAGGATTCCATCGGTCGACGTTTGCTTGCGGTCCGCCATCATTTTCGATCTCATACTGGAACTCATCTGTCCGAACCCAACCTTCCCCACTTGGATGCTCTGACACTTCATGGACTATCTCCAATTGATCTTGTCTAGTTAAATGGAACTTCAAGTATTTTTTGAAATTTATTTGCGGTGTATTAGCTTCAATCATTCCAATGCCGCGTTTTGCGTACGCGGGTAATAGCTGTACACGGGCAGTTACACAAAGATCCGATTGATCACAATTTCCAATTTTGTTTTGTCTTTGATCGGGTTGACTTCTTCTTCGTTCAACTGGAAATGCGGTTCTATCACATCTTTGTTTACTGGCGACGTTTCGGTGCCTACTTTCCAGCACCATCCTCAGGCAACACAGTACAACGATCACAATAGCAGATTTAAGCAAATGTGGTAACCTCGTTCCAAAACCATTCTATTTATATATATTTGACTCAACACTAGTTTTAATCATAGAATTTGTCTCAGTAACTAAACTCAATATATAACTATTTATAATTAGCAGACCAATCATACCTCACCTATCTCAATTCCCGGTATACGTAATCTCATCTCGTATGCAGAATATTGTAGAGGAGAGAGACAGTATCGAACCTTTTGTTATTTGTTATAACTGTATTGCTACTATGTCACGGTAATCAAAATTCAAAAATGATAAAAAACTAAAACCTTGAATGTCATATACTGTATTTTATTTAAAGCCGGGAACTCTAATGTATACAATGGTGTATGAGGTATTGCACACATAGCAACAAATTAGTTCAAATATGGAGCAGCAAGTTACGTAGATGGATGGAGAGTGAATGTCATAGCGACGCTTAGGTGAAAGATTAAAGAGAGAAAGATAGAGATAGTATGGACAACTAACGTTTTTCAAAAAACTAATCGTAAGCACAATGCGAAGTTAATCAACTCTTAGAAATAATTGCATAAGAATATTTGCTCATATGACTAAAATAATTCATTATATCTATATACATTATATATCTAAATATAATATCGTAACACCTTTATATATATATATATATATATATATATATATATATATATGAAGAAGGAACATTGTTAATTGTTAAACATGAATATTTTCTATTCTTATTATATATTTATTACGTTAGTCACACCTTATATCAATATATAAAATACATGTCAATATGTATAAAAACATATATATGAATATAAGCAACAGTATGAGTCCAACATCCCTAATTCTATATACATATAATATATCGTTAGTAATAATAGAATATAACAACAGTGTGAGTCAACATCCTATTCTATATTATATAATATATATATATATATATATTATATACATTAGTAATAAATATTTATTAGGTTATGCACACCTTATATTAATATATAAAATACATATCAATATGTATAAATATATATATATATATATATATATGTAGTATAAGCAACAGTGTGGGCCCTATATATCTTTATATCATATATATATATATATATATATATATATATATATAAAGGTGTTACGATATTACATATTTAGATATATATGTATATAGATATAATGAATTATTTTAGTCATATGAGCAAATATTCTTATGCAATTATTTCTATGAGTTGATTAACTTCGCATTGTGCTTACGATTAGTTTTTTGAAAAACGTTAGTTGTCCATACTATCTCTATCTTTCTCTCTTTAATCTTTCACCTAAGCGTCGCTATGACATTCACTCTCCATCCATCTACGTAACTTGCTGCTCCATATTTGAAATAATTTGTTGCTATGTGCGCAATACCTCATACACCATTGTATACATTAGAGTTCCCGGCTTTAAATAAAATACAGTATATGACAGTCAAGGTTTTAGTTTTATCATTTTTGAATTTTGATTACCGTGACATAGTAGCAATACAGTTATAACAAATAACAAAAGGTTCGATACTGTCTCTCTCCCCTACAATATTCTGCATACGAGATGAGATTATGTATAGGTGAGGTAATGATTGGTCTGCTAATTATAAATAGTTATATATTGAGTTTAGTTACTGAGACAAATTCTATGATTAAAACTAGTGTTGAGTCAAATATATATAAATAGAATGGTTTTGGAACGAGGTTACCACATTTGCTTAAATCTGCTATTGTGATCATTGTACTGTGTTGCCTGAGGATGGTGCTGAAAAGTAGGCACCGAAACGTCGCCAGTAAACAAAGATGTGATAGAACCGCATTTCCAGTTGAACGAAGAAGAAGTCAACCCGATCAAAGACAAAACAAAATTGGAAATTGTGATCAATCGGATCTTTGTGTAACTGCCCGTGTACAGCTATTACCCGCGTACGCAAAACGCGGCATTGAAACAAATGGAACTTCGTTTTATTTTTTTCACCAGATTGAACTATCTTGATGTTAATGATAACTTTTCCGTTCATCAACCCTCCCCCCTGCTATTAAATACTCATGCTAGTCGCAATTCCATTCACCTCCACATATCCTACCCTTGGATTTGTTATTTCAATGATCAGGCCAGTTGGCCTTTTGATGTCAAATAAATGTATTACTTATTATTATTATTATTATTATTATTATTATTATTATTATTATATATATACTAAATAGTAATTGTTACAATTTAAGAAAGATGAAATTTAATTTATTTATCATATGCAAATAGAGTCATAAATAAGGTGCATAATTATAGAAATGATTGGATAATGTTTAAAGCAGTGTTATTTTTTATGATAAATAGAGTAAATTTTTTTAATACATTGACCAAAAAGTTCAATTTTTTTCTGCCAGTGACATTTATTACCACGAATAATGTTTCAAATTAGTTCAGTTGTGACCAGAAGGATAAACCAAAGACAGCATGAACGGAATGTATAATCTCATGCATATTCGTTTCGTGCTTACTGGCGACTCATCAGTAGGAGCCGGTATTACGCCCTTTAACCACTATATATTTGGTTGAAGAATGTGGGATGATAGAACGGTACAATCTCCCTATTATCCCACATTCTTCACCTCAAACATATAGTGGTTAAGAGCATATCGGCTCTACTGATGAGTCGCCAGTAAGCACGAAACGAATGTGCATGAGATTATACTTTCCGTTCATGCTGTCTTTGGTTTATCTTTCTGGTGCAACAGAACTAATTTGTTACTAGGTCCGCAACACCTAATACATACTTGCATATATATTAGGTCTTCGCAACAAACAGTGTTTAATAATGTTTCAAATTTGACCATTTAAACTGAGACAATTTCTGAAAAGTTTACTAAGTTTCTATAAATAGTAGCTCATACAATCAATGATTTATATATTTTTAAAATATTAACAGAAGGAACAGTAAAAGAAATCTTGCAGAAACTGGCATCGCTAAGTAAAGGAATAGCAGATCTCCGTATGCAATAGATTAAAAGCATAACTGAGCATATTTTATGAGTGCAAGCGGAATTAGATTTCCCGATTGGCCAACGGATATAACGACGATGCTGTTTTTGGATTGTTAAAACTTCTGTATGCTATTTTAAATTCAGTCACAAAACTGCAATGCAAATCTACTAACCCGCAATTGAGTTTCGGTCTGACACAAAATACTTCTCGAAGTGACTGGGCAATCATGCATATTGAAAGAGGTTATAACATGTGTACAGGTGAAAATAGACCTGACAATCTAATATTTTTGGTAAACTTATCATTGCGTTATCTGCGTAGGTGTCATAGAATTATTGATGCAGCAATTTCTTATGGACCAAAATTTTATGGTTACAATTCTGTTAAAATACAAACTTGCCACTTAAATATTTAAAAATAATTTAAATAAAGAGTTTCAATACAAGAATCTATTTCTGCTGTTATTAGACAATTCAAAGGAGCATTATGCATGGATGATTTCATGCTTCAGTTATAAATTTAAAAAGATTTACCTTAAATTATATTAACTTAAAGACATTTATTTAAAATCAACTATGTTTTACACATCTCACACAGATTAAAATAGATATTTTTGACATTTCATTTAAACACAGTTCGTATAAACACCACTAATATTGCATCTAGCCAGTCGCACAACAGCAAAACTACCATCAGTCGCACGTATTGACGCGTTTCGAACTTCCGTGATCATCATCAGAGCGGTAACCAAATCTCAATGCATATATAAAGTATGGAAAAGCAGATACAAAGCTCTCAATTCTAGCATTCTCTCATACATTACACCTCACTGGAAATGACGGTTGCAATATTTCTATACAGTCACAAACATTAACGTTTTATAGCTTTCGGAAAATATATATAAGTTAAAAAAAACTTAACAATCATTGGTTGCGCGGTTGGTGTAAATAATTCCTTAAATGAAGTTTGCGATCTTGATATAAACGCCGATCCCATTGCATTTCAACAGTCGCATAACATAGCAAAACAACCACAAGCCATATATACTGTTGCGTTTGGCCTTACATAATCATAGTCAAAGAACGAGGATATTCTTATTAGCGAGGATCTAACAGCAATGCTTATATAAGTTATAGAAAATCATATATGCGTCTCTCACTTCTAACTGACTGGCATATTTGCACTTGACTGAAAATGTAGGTTGCACAATTTCAATACACTAACGGAGATAACATTTTATAGCTTTTGCCATATACATAAAAGGCGTACGTTTTAACCATCATTGATTGTGAGAGTGGTACATTACAATTGTTTAAATCGAGTTTGCGAGCTTAATATAATAACCAATATCATTGCAACTACCATGACACAAAACAGCAAAACTATAATCAGTCACACGTACTGACGCGTTTCTACCTTCCATGATAATCATCAGAGCACGACGGCAAACTAATTAGAGAGGATCAATTTGTGAAAAATTAGATATGCAATTCTCACTTCTATTACTTTCGCGTACATTGCACTTGGTTGGAAATGTCGGCTGTACAATTTCTGTGTAGTCACGAACATACTAACTATTTTTACATCTTCAAATTAACATTTTAATCAGATTTCGGTGCACATTCGTTTGTGGCATTTCAAATATTAAGAGAACTTTAATTTGAGGAACATGATATTTACGTCAAAAAATATATTTATTTTGCACATAAAATGCTAAAAAATATGTATCCTTTTTATAAATGTAAATAATAAAAATTTGTGTAAATTTTGCTATTCAAAGTATACATCTGTAAAGCTGATATCATAAATATAGAAATAATTAATTATTTTACGTGAAATGTTACTGACGTATAGCGAATATTATAACGCAAGCTCATTTTTATGCGTTTTAAAATTGCAGTTGTTTTGTTGGCTAATAACTACTACATACTGCCAAAAGACCCCAAGTTATCTCACTTAAATAAAAAGACATTATTATGTGCAAAACTTTCAGGTGTGATAAATGTACAGATTTTTTTTATTTATCAATACACTGTTCTAGTTAACTGCACTAAAGAATCTATTAAATATGTCAAAAACTGCAAGCCAGTTATTGCTTATATCAAAGGTAGATAACGGCATGAACTATGTAAAATCATCTATTGACAATTCTTCTAAAATGCGAGCTTAAACTAAATTTCTATGTGTAAGGATCAAAAGAAAATTGATTAAAAACAAATACTATTTTATTTTCATTTTATCATCAAGTATCCTGTATATATATATATATATATATATATATATATATATATATATATATATATATATATATATGATTTTATAATTATTAAGTTTCACAATTTTTTTTAAAATATGAGAAAAGACCGTAATCCATGGAACAACATTTATTAATAAATAAATATCTATAGCCATTATTCTGGATTCGTTAATGTTTTCGGTTACAAAAAACGTACAGATGACCGAAAATAATAACGAATCCAGAATAATTAATCAATTATGATGCATATTATATATATATATCTACAGATATGTCTATATATATATATATATATATATATATATAAAAGAAAAACAAGCAGGAAATTTAGACATACATTTATAACACACTATAACTGCGCACGTAACTCAAGATTGCGCACCTCGTCACTTGCCTGCGCTCTTGCACTCCGCCGTATTGATAATCATATTAAATAAATGTTTAATAGACAAGCGCGTGGCGTCAAAAGAATCATTTGAACGGCTCCCAACTCATGTTAAATATTCGCACTTATCAAAAACCAAATGTTTCATCATTCCAAAAATGTTAATATCATTTTATTCTGGCTCGGACGACTTCAGCTTTGCTGGTAGCTATCAGATTTATTCTGTAAATTCTTATTACATATCCTCTTCATCTACTGAGATGTTCGGTAATGGAGACACAGAAATTCTGCATTGGCTCAAAATTTCACTGTTTGTGATCATTCAAGCAATCATAGACATTCAGTCTAAACACCTTTTTGATCAATATGGTGTCTTTGTCGGCATGCTTGCTCAACTAAGTTAAAAGCACTTCTCGTTGATTGCTGAAGTTATCAAAAGATGTCTCGAAATTATCTATCTTCCCTCGGAGTGGCTCAATTCGATGATACCACCTAAGCCAAAAATCTGCATTTTATCCATCTTATCATCTAAGTATCTCTGCCCAAAATCCGCCGTCCAGGCTTTCGCTAAAATTTTCGACATGATTGAATACAAAGTAACTTATCCTTTCATTAATTCAAGAGATTGTTTTAATCTTCATGACGGCCAGCATCGCTTCCCGAATGGATCCTCTTTCTCTACCAATTTAGCCACTATCCTTATACACTTTTATTCCTCCATCTCTAAAGGTCATGAATATGCTATCGCCTCTTTGGGTATCTCCAAGGATTTCGATACAGTATTATTTTTTGACAAATGAGTCCACCTAATTGAGTAATGGCATTTGCCGCATTCTTCTTAAACTTATCTCTTTCTATCTTGGGACTGGTACATGACAGTTAGAGTCGGAAAGGAGCATTCGAGATCTGCTCTTATTCCATCTGGTATCCCCTTAGGTTCAGTACTTTGCCCTTTACTGTACAACCTATCACTTACACAAGTTCAGATTGCGAAAAACCAGCCCAAGCTATCTAACGATTCTAATGATATTGTAATAGTATTCATCAATCCAACCTCGCCCAGCCTTTCCTAATCTCCAATTTCCCAGCTATTATCTTTGCTGCACTCTCACCTTTGTGTAATCGGTCCTAAACACAATTCCGATAAGACTTATTCGATGAAACTTAGCTCAAACTCCATCTTTTCTTTCCCGATTGCAAAATGTTACATTGAAATTGAAATGATTGATTCTGTGAAGCAACTAGACATCTATTTGTCTATATTATTACACCCCTCCCTATATCTTAATCAGGCTACGTCAAATATTTTCAAATAGGCCGTTTGACCTGCTTCAAGACACAAAAGACTACTCTTAAACCCACTTTATTTAAAGCCTACGTATTACCTCGTCTTCTTTGCCATTGAATTTTATTGCCCACTCATATTAGTTTCCTCCTATGTTATTGAGCAGATCGCTTTTTGATTTCGGAAGCATATCTCCCTTAAAGTCATAAATATCGTGAGCGCCTGCTACTTGCAAATCTCCTATTTCTATGTTTCAGTCAACACTTACGAATTATCTCCCTTGTTCATAAAGTATAACTTGCTTTTCGCTGTCGAATTTCGCTCATGCTAGTCATCCCTACATAACGCAAAATTGGAACTCTTTAATTCAATCCAACCCTGTAGAGGTTAAATTAATTATTGGACACCAATTAACCTCTCATATAAAAATAAATCAATTTTTATTTTTGGACATTTGATGTTATTGCTGGTTTCGTAAAACAATATTGTAATATTTGAAAAATATTGTAATTTTTTTGGAAGTTCTTTTGTTCATATTGTCGAAGTTTTGGACTTGTCTTGTCGAAGGAAAATGAGAGAGTTTTTGAACTGATTTGCTGAATTGCACAAGCGGGACACTGCGTGGTTCCATCTCCGACTCTTTGTGAATAAAACATTATAATCTTCTTGTCGATTTGTTCTTTTAATTATCAGCGAAAAGAACCACAAATTTGCTTTGGGTATTTAAAGGGTATATTTGTTTTAAGGTCTCAATCATTCCGATTCAGTATCCTGTGGATATCAGCGTATCCGGGTAAGCTTACTTATTTAATATAATATATATTGCAAGTAATTTAATAATATTATGTCTGGTTTATTTAAAACTGAGGATACAGAGCAGTTGGCTAATGGACTTAAGGATTGTAGCTTAAGAGATAGTTCAGAGGAACTTAAGTGTTCCAAGTTAGATGATCATTCCGCATATATGGATTTTCCGGGCCTGGCATCCAAGAGACCCCCTTATGGTAGTGACCAAAGGGCCTCTACAAAAAATAGCGACCGCGCCAGGATCCTTTATGCGGAAAGATATGATGTAGATTATTGTTTTTGCCGCAATTCTATGGATAGCAATGTTAAGCTCATCATGTACAGACCAGACAACCATTCTGAATGGGTCGAAGAAGCAAAATTTTATTTTAAACTAAAACGGATGACCGACCCTATAGAAAGTTTTGCCTCGGCCTGATGGTGCTTACCTGAGCCATTAAAAAAGAATCTGTTTAGATTCAGGAATTTTGTTACAGAGAACGAACCAGAAAATGCATTTGAGCTTCTAGTAGAAGAACTCCATGGACGATATCAACCCGAGAGGATTGAACGGATGACTGACTCATTACGTCAGGAAAAGATGGGAAATCTACTTCCATCTGAATTTTATGACAGACTTATTTCAAAATCCATCGGGATTGATATATCTGAGGAAGTTATAAATAGTATATTTGTAGCAGAATTGCCTGCTAGACTAAGAGCCACCTTGGATGTATATGATACATTGGAACTAGAGTGGCCAAAGAAGCTCAAAGGGTTGGACAAAGTGTATCGTCAGAAGGAACCTAAGGTGTATGCAGAAAACGCAGATTCACGCCTGGAGCAGCAACTCAGACATCTCTCAGAGAGACTCCTGACCATAGAGAATGAATTAAGTACCCTCCGCAGGGATGTGGGTTGGATAAAGAACAAGGAAAGTTCCAACAGAAGTAGGGTAAATTCTCAGAGTCAACGTTCAAATTCCAAGCATTGGAGAGGCGAATCGCTTGAGAGTGTACAAGGACCACGCGAGTGGTGCATATCGCATCGCAAATACGCCGAGTTTGGAAAATGTCAGGAGGGGGATGCACGTTTCCAAAGTTGGGTGGTCCCCGATGGAAAGGAAGTAGTCTTCCTGTAGCCTGGTCGAAGCTGCCGGAAAACTAATGAAGCCCCCGCTAATAGGAGCCATAGGGGGGGTTTCCCATGCAAGGCTCCTAGGTATGCATATTCGTGGCATACTAAAATCATCGAAGTTAGGTTCGGAAGCTTCGATGGAAGAGACGCGCGGTAATACAGTCCGTAAATCTGTTAGATTTCGGCTGGCAGGTAATCTTAAAGAGGTTGCTGGTTATAGCAACAATAAGTTCGTTATAACGGCTTAAATTTCTTAATAGACACGGGTGCAGAGGTGAGCATAGTTCGATCTGATGTAGTGGAAATTGATAGCCCCACATTCGATTACCAACTATGGGCTGCTAATGGAAGTCCAATTGAGGTTAAGGGAGTTAAAGAATTGTCAGTGACATTGGGGCAGAAATCTCCATTTACGTGGAATTTTCTGGTTGTGGATATAAAGGACAACATCATTGGGATGAACTTTTTATCCATTTTAATCTCGCTTTAGATCCCAAATCTAGGACCATTGGACAAAGCACTGGGATAGTGACTTATGCTGAGACTGGGACCTCAGTAGTTAGGTCAGTGAGACTACCCAGACCCGTCGTCGCCGATGACTTGGCGGATGTCATCGAGAAACACCTGGCCGTGTTTCTGCCATTCAATGCTAAACGCAAGGGTTCAAAGACAGGCATAGAACACCAAATCGAGTTGGTGGAGCCACTACCTTGTTTGTCCAAGTCTCAACCGTTAGCAAAACACAAGCAGCAGGTTGCTATTGAAGAATTTAAGCGGTTGAGAGAAGAAGGAATTTGTAGGCGTTCAAATTCCAACTTTGCATCTCCAATAGTGGTTGTTCCCAAACCTGAACCAGGTCAATGGAGGGTTTGTGGTAACTATCGTCTATTGAATTCGGTAACGAAAGGCGATTCGTATCCTCTACCGAACCAAAGTACTTTGCTCAGGGATATAATGGGGTATGAGGTATATACAACGTTAGATCTGCAGAAGGCGTACTATCAAGTACCTATGGAGGCAGAATCTATACCGCTCACAGCAGTGCGATTCCCTGGAGGAGGATCGCATGAATTCTTATGTATGCCTTTTGGGTTGAAGAATGCAAGTCAGACATTCCAGCGTCTGACAGAGGAAGTTCTTCAAGACTGTTCATTTGCTAGAGTGTATATAGATGACATCATTATATATAGTCAATCTAGGGAGGAACACCGGGAGCATTTGGACATCGTTTTGTCTAAGCTGGAACATTATGGATTGATAGTGAAACCAGAAAAGAGTAGGATTGGTTGGTCTACCGTAAAATATCTTGGACACACCATTTCCAAGGATGGAATCAAGCCCTTGGAAGACAAGGTACAAGCAATCAAGGATGTGCCAGAACCTAGAACTGTACGCCAGTTGCGTAGATTTTTGGGCATGATTAGCTACTATCGTCGGTTCATACCAGGTTTAGCTGGAATTTTGGGGTCGCTAACTCGACATTTAGTTCGTGAACGGAGCACGATCAAGAAGTCCTGGCCTATTAATTTTAGCCAAGACGACAAGGAAAAATTCCAGAGGGCCAAAGATCTGTTAAGCCAAATAACCACATTAGCACCTGTGGATTGGACTAAGCCGTTTGAGCTGGTCACAGATGCTTCTGATGTAGCCATAGGAGCAGTGTTACATCAACGGGAAAATGGTATAGTCAAGCCGATTGGATTCTATAGTCGGAAACTCCAAGATCGCGAGAAGCGATATGATATGCTTGGAAAGGAGTTACTAGCAGTTTATTCTGCAGTGTTGCAGTTTGAGCACTACCTAGATGGACATCAGTTTATGATATTTACTGATCATAAACCGTTGGTGAGTATCCTTGGGCAAGCGAATAGGCTAAATTATTCCCGGCGGGTGAATTCACAAATAACCCGACTCGCAGAATTTGATTTTACCATTAGTCATATCTCAGGAAAAGATAATGTGGTGGCAGATACTCTCAGTAGACCAGACGTATCAGATGAAGATATGATTCGTTCAGAGTCACTCGTATGCTCTATTGTATCTTCTAATGATTTTGTCCAGCAATTGATGGAAGCACAAGGTCTTGATCCTTTAGTAGCTGTGTTGGAAAAGAATCCTACATATACACGCAGGAAGATTGGAGATAAGTGGTTATTATGTGAAATCTCCAGGAGCCAACCTAGACCTTATGTACCGTTAGAATTAAGGTATAAGGTAATTCAGCAGCTACATGAATTCAGTCATCCTTCCATTAAGGCAACTATCAGGATGGTCACTGATAGATATGTATGGCCTAAGATGTCGAAAGACATAAGAGCCTGGGTAAGGACATGTGCCCGGTGTCAAACTTGTAAAGTTTGGCGTCATACCAAAACTGAAATTAAAACGATTGGTATACCAGCGGGTCGATTCATGCATGTTCATATTGATATAGTAGAAATGCCTGAGATTTCCGGCCAAAGTATTTACTCACGATGGTCGATCGGTTCAGTCGTCAGTTTGAGGTAGCAATCCTGAAGGACATGACAGCTCAAGAGGTCTTACTTATGTTCTTGCATAATTGGGTGTCGCGATAAGGTGTACCGGTAAGGGTAACTACTGATCGTGGTAGTCAGTTTATGTCTGAACTGTTTATCAGATCATTGAATACAATGGGGATAGAAGTAAGACACACATGTGCTTATAATCCCAGAGCTAATGGGATGGTTGAGAGACTGCATAGGGAGCTGAAGGCTGCATTACGCTGCACCGGTGGATCCAGTTGGATACATGATTTGCCCATAGTTTTGTTGGCAATGCGAAACAGATACAGAGTTCAGTTAGGAACATCCATAGCAGAACTTGTTTATGGAGAGCCATTGAGGTTACCTGGAGATCTTCTAATAGAAGCTCCAAGTTGTCTCGATTGGGCCTCTAGTTCAGTAGATTGGTTTATTGGAGCATTGAGAGATAAAATGAGTCGTTTAGCTCAAACCAAAACTAGAAGTCCAAAGTCCAAATGCTATGTATCTTCAGATTTAAAGCTGGCATCGC
>JAQBSW010007133.1:0-43106 GCA_029291075.1 Eudiplozoon nipponicum
GCCATACATAGAAAATCCACCTTCACCGGACAATACATTCATTACAACAAAAGTATGCCAAAATCCCACAAAAGAAACTTAGTAAACAACCTAGCGAACAGAATCAGGAAGATCTGCTCTGAACACAAGATTGAGGAAGAACTGGGCTACCTCAGGAATATTTTGCTAAAGAACAACTACCCAGAGCGGTTCATTGATGTCAACATTAGACCACGGCAAATTCGTACTAGAGAGGACACCGGCAAGCAGATTTACCTAAACTTACCATTTAGAGGCGACATACCAGCCTCAATAATTGCACGGCGGCTGAATAGAATAACTAAGGACAACTTTGTCAGTGTTAAAGTTAATATGACATTCAGTACACAGAGAATCATGAGGTTGGATGCCAAAGATCAATTGCCAATTCTCTCCAAATCATTCATAGTCTACAAATTCTCATGTATGTGTGGTAGCACATATATCGGACGTACGTAGAAGCAATTGATAAGCAGAATCCAGCAACATTTGCCACAGAAATTGATTAACAAAGGCTTGCCACCGTCAGGAAAATCAGCTATTTCCGATCATATATCGGCAACGGGGCACCCTGTCAATTCGACCTATTTCACAATTCTACATAAAGCAAAATCCGAAAAATTATTATTCATTTACGAAGCACTTTACATAAGACAAGAAGCACCCGACCTTAACATTCAAAAGTTTCATCAACATGATATCCTTATCGACTGGCCAAGGATAACAAAATTCAACAACAATGTACTAGTATCCAGCCAAGAACCAACAGGCCCTCGACTAGAATCAACAAGCGTACAATCGGATTGGCAACAAGGTGACGTTGAGAAAACAGAGGCGCATACGAGGCAACAAGGTGAAGTTGAGATAACAGAGGCGCATACGATGACAGAAGTCTCCAAACAGTGTGAGCGTTTAACACTGACAATCAACACTGGCGTTGTTACCAAGCGAAAACTAGCACCCTTGCGCAGCGGGGTGAAACGATCAACTATACTGGGAAAAATAGCACTTGTATAGATAACAGTGAACAATTTGCACAAATGGCTAACTCTCAAGTTATCAAAACAATAATGACAAGATCTCAGACATCACTTCGCAATACTGCGAGAATGACCCTTACATGCAAACACACATACACAACACAAACACAAACGCATACACACTCACCTACTAGTCAAAACAAGAAACAGCAGTAATAACGAGTCAGATTTGTCACCGATAACATAACCAATTGACAACCCAAAATGTATAAATATGTATGATTGTATAATAGATGATTAGTATTCACGAAATAAATGGCCTTATCCACTTTGTTATTTGTGTTGTTTTCCTAATTATAAGAATATATATATGTATATATATATATATATATATATATATATATATGTATATAAGCATGAACAACCTTGTATAGTTATGTATTAGGTGTTGCGCGCCTAATAACAAATTAGTTTAACTATAAGCAGAACGACAAACCATAGACAGCAGAACGAAAAGTATAATCTTGTGCACTTTCGTTTCATGCTTATTGGCGACTCATCAGTAGGAGCCTGCAATACGCCATTTACTCAGTATATACGAATGTGCACGAGATTATACTTTTAGTTCATGCTCTCTTTCGTTTATCTTTCTGGCCATAATTGAACTAATTTGTTACTAGGAGCGCAAAACATAATAAATAATTGCATATATATTAGTTCTCCGAAACAAACCGTGTCTATTCTTAGTTCAGCTGTGACCAGAAGGATAAACCAAAGGCAGCATGAACGGAAAGTATAATCTCATGCACATTCGTTTCGTGCTTACTGGCGACTCATCAGTAGGAGCCGATATTACGCCCTTTAACCACTATATATTTGGTAGAAGAATGTGGGATAATAGGACGGTACAATCTCCTAGACGAATGTGTAAACCTGCAATAGTGAAGCTAACATCATATAAAGTCTTCGACAATACGACTTCAACGCTAACTAACTCTATATAATATACATACCGAGTCTGGCTATTGTGTTAGTAACCGATACCAACATTATAGTACCGAAAAGGTACATGGTACTAACATGATGGATATCAATGTATGCTATAGTATCACCGAAATTGAGAATTACAACTATTTCTGAACACCTGTTACTCCGGTAAATCCATACACTCTGGCCTTGATCGATATCAGTTATCACATTTCGCGGTAAGCATGACATCATTCAATTCAATATATAACCGTTAAATACTGTCTGTTGCAAAGAACTAATATATTAGGTGTTGCGAACCTAGTAACAATTTAGTTCAGTTGTGACCAGAAGAATAAACCAAAGACAGCATGAACTGAGAGTATCATCTCATTCACATTCGTGTCGTGCTTACTGGCGACTCATCAGTAGGAGCCGGTATTACGCCCTTTAACAACTATATATTTGGGTGAAGAATGTGGGATAATAGGACGGTGCAATCTCGTAGACAAATGTGGCTCCTATTGATGAATCGCAACACCTATTACATTCTTACATATATATTAGGTCTTCGCAACAAACAGTATTTAACTGTTATATATTGAATTAAATGATGTCATGCTTACCGCGAAATGTGATAACTGATATCGATCAAGGCCAGAGTGTATGGATTTACTGGAGTAACAGGTGTTCAGAAATAGTTGTAATTCTCAATTTCGGTGAACTACAGCATACATCGAGATCCATCATGTTAGTAAAATGTACGGACCCGGCAACCATAGTTTTAGTACCATGTACCTTTTTTGGTATTATAATGATGGTATCCTATACTGACACAATAGCCATACAGGCTTGGTATATATATTATATAGAAAGAGTTAGAGTTGAAGTCGCCTTGCCGAGACTTTATATGATGTTAGCTACACTATTGCAGGCTTACACATTCGTCTAGGAGATTGTACCGTCCTATTATCCCACATTCTTCACCCAAATATATAGTGGTTAAAGGGCGTAATACCGGCTCCTACTGATGAGTCGCCAGTAAGCACGAAACGAATGTGCATGAGATTATACTTTCCGTTCATGCTGCCTTTGGTTTATCCTTCTGGTCACAACTGAACTAATTTGTTACTAGGTTCGTAACACCTAATACATACTTGCATATATATTAGCTCTCCGCAACAAACAGTATTTAACTGTTATATATTGAAATGAATGATGTCATGCTTACTGCGAAATGTGATTACTGATATCGATCAAGGCCAGGGTGTATGGATTTACTGGAATAACAGGTGTTCAGAAATTGTTGTAATTCTCAATTTCGGTGAACTATAGCATAAATTGAAATCCATCAGGTTGGCTATATAGACCGTGAAAAGTTCGAGTAACAATGCGAGGTTTTCAGGTGTCGGACTGAATAATTTGATTCTGAGTTAGAAAGCCATGGAGGATCTGCTGCAGAAGTCGACCAACGGAGTACTTTGCCGTGGATCTCGAGTTTCTGTAGGGTAGTATTGACTAAGGTAAAGTCGACTAGATTGAAGCTTGTGGAGAGTCCGCACGTCAGTGTCGCGTGCAGGGATCACTGACTTCAGTTGGAGTGGATACATATTGATGGAAAGCGTGGAGGAACCAGCTTCCGATTGATGCCATCATATATATATATATATATATATATATATATATATATATATATATATATACATTAAATTATGTACTAGGTATTGTGTAATCTAACGAGGTATTTGAAATAGGTCAAACTGTATATTACATAATCAGCATGAACAAAGGTATAAACATATTATCTCGTGCGTCTCGTGCTTATTCGCGACTCATAAGTAAAAGCCAACACCAGCACAAAAACAAACTTTGTATTTGATTAAGTAATGTTTGACAGGTAGATGATTCTTTATCGTACTATTATGTCTATTAAAGTAGTAATAGTGTTAGATTCATACAGTATTTTGATAATAAAGTTCAAAGCCCACTTACTGTGTGTACCGAGTCTGCACTGGATACCAACACTTTGACTTGCTGGATAAGTTCAATTTTATCAAAATTAAAAAAAAAATCATTATGGACATCTGCTACCACAATAGATCCAGAGCATTAAACTTTGCTTATATGCTTTTAGGTTTGATCCTCGTTATTCAATTTGCTGTCGTTCTCTGATGTTGATTGGAGAAGGTCGAAACGTGTCAGTACATGCAACTGGATAAATAAAATGGGACAAGTGTTTATTTCAATTACGCAAACTTAATTTAGAGAATGTGTATCCCCATATGCGCAATAACGCATAGCTAAGTTGCATGACTTACATAGATATGACGAAAGCTGATAAACTGTTATGTTCCTTACCACATAGAATTTATGCAGTCTGTAATTACCTGGAGTCAATTGCAACGTAAGCGATGCTACTAGAGTTGAGAGCCGCAGATCTGATTTTGCTTACGTTGTATATGAATTGTGATTTGCCGCTCATTAGTCAGTTTTCCGTGTTTATCTCAAGTATGACAGCTTCATTTAAAAAATCCATAAGGGTCATCTTACACAGTTGCTACAATATATGTTTCTATACATGTATGTAATTGATAATGACTTATGTGAGCTTAACAATATGCATTTCATTGGTCACGTGTGCAGAGAGTAGTAATTAAACTTCTTTTGTATAATCATGTAAGTACGCAATTGTACTCTGTTGCGTGTATATGCATATGTGTATTGGTGATGGTTCGTATTGGTGATGGTTATTAAATGCTCAATATTTGGTTTTATAGAAACAGTAGGATTATCGTTAAGATAAACAAAAATTAGGAGTGATTTAAAGAAATAGGAATAGATCAGTTCGACAAAATTGCTCACTTTCTATAGTAGCCGTTTAATTAGTGTCGATTTATTATCTTGAGAATTTTTGATGGTTCCAGTAAATAAGAAACGAACAGTTGGTTCGAAGAGATTTAAGCAAACAGGCGAAAATCAGACACTTTTCATAGACAATTAAGCTAGTTTAACATCCCAAATTGTCCATCATATGAAAATTTCATACTTTGAAGCAGGGGTCCTTCATTCAAAATATGTGTAATATATTATTTTGCTTCTAATGTGTCGTATTTATAATTTTTTAAAGATATTTCCCATATAGTACACATACGTGCACTTTACTCATATATATATATATATATATATATATATATATATATATATATATATATATATATATATATATATATATATGTGTGTGTGTGTTATTTGCATGTAGGCATAGTGCCACCTCCTATTGATAAGGTCTGACAAAAGATTCTTAATGAAGTAAGGGTTCAAGTAATACAGTAGAGGTAATCGATAATAAACTTGACAAGGTTAAATGTGTTAAGGAAAATAAAGGTTCGAAGTGAATAGAAAAAATAAGGAAACATGAAATGAAGGATGACAATGTAGTGGATGATAATTTTGGTAGTCATGTAACTGATTGACAAGATGTGAATTTCTAAAGTCATATGTAAACAAATACTGTTAAATAATTTATAATCTGTTTCTGGGGAGTGTCCGTGTCTATTTCTTGCGGGCGTCGCTTCCTGCCCTTAGTTAGTACTAAGTTTCAAATTGAAACTTGTGATCTTTCCACAATTGTTACAGTCATAATTTAATCTCTCGACTTAACTTGAATGAGCTCCCTCATCTATATATTTCTTCTGTTAAAACTGAATATATTTAGGCAATACAATATAACAATAATTTATTGGCGGGTGGTGGTAACAATTCTTTAAATCACGTTTGCGAAACTACCACCAGCCGCGTTGCAGCTGGCGGTAGTTTCGTTTTGTTGTTCGACGACTGGTTAAATACAATGGGATTGGTGTTTACTTCAAGCTCGCAAACTTGATTTAAAGAATTGCATATATTTATTTTGGAAACTATGCCCATTAATTCAATATCCGGTCTTCACTTAATGACTGCAAGTTCAAGTTCAGTATTACGTCCATTCTGATATGTATTTGTATTTTTCTCTATGTTAACTTTGCTTGGCGTATGACCCACACATCTACGTAAAATTCAATTCATTGTGTTGAATCATCCTCATAGTTTTTGCCTTTATTTATTTAGATTTCATTAATGCTATTATTGATTATTTTTTTCATTTTCGTTGTTGTTGTTTTTGTTGTTATTGTTGATCTTCTTATAGTTGTCGTTGTCGTCTTTGATCTTCGTGAATAAATATCTTTTTTGTCTTTCATTTCGTTGTTTTTGTTGCTGATGTTGGATCTGTTTCTGTAGTTACTTTTTTAAATTTCCTAGTTTTCGTTAGTGACGTTTTTGACGTAGTTTTTAACAATTTCATTGTTGTCTTTTAGTCGAAGGTGTTTATGGTGCTGTTGTTCTTAATTTTGTTCTTTTCGTTTCTGTCAAAAGTGTTTTATTTTTCTTGTCTTCGTCATTGTCATTGGTGTTGTTGTCGTTAGTTTTTTCGCGTTTGCTGCTGCAGTTGTCGTTTTCTTTATGTCGTCGCTCTGCAGTGGGTGATTTTGTTATTGTCGTTATCGTCCTTGTCGCTGATACTGTTTTCTATGTTGTTGTTTTTAAATTGTTGAATTGCTGGTGGATGATTTTGGTTTTGTTGTAATTTTGATCTTCGAAGTTTTTAGTTTTTGTCGTTGTTGACGTTGGTTTTCGGGAATTACAGTTGTCGTTGCTGTTTTGATTGCTTTTTTGATTATTACTATTTTCGGTGACATCATTGTCATTGCAGTTATTGACTATTCTTACTGTTGTTATCGCTGTCTCTTTCCTGTTGCTTGTGACGTAATTGTCGCTGTTGTTGTTATCCACGTAGTTGCTGTTGTCGGTTTCGTCATTGTCGCTGCATTCGTTGTCTTTTATGTTTTTGTTGTCGGTGTCACCATTGTCGCTTCATTTGTTGTCTTTGTTTTTGCTGTTTTATGTGTCTTCATAGTCGCCGCAGTTGTTGTCTTTTATGTTACTGTCCTCGATGTCGTCATTGTCCCTGCAGTTGTCTTTTATGTTGTTGCTGTTGTTGGTGTCGTCATTGTCGCCGCATTTGTTTTCTTTTATGGTTTCTTTGTCGGTGTCGTCATTGTCGCTGCATTCGTTGTCTTTTATGTTTTTGTTGTCGGTGTCACCATTGTCGCTTCATTTGTTGTCTTTGCTTTTGCTGTTTTAGGTGTCTTCATAGTCGCCGCAGTTGTTGTCTTTTATATTACGTCTCAGTTGCTCCTGGTCGCTGTGCAGTTGTCTTTATGTTGTTGCTAAGTTGTTTGTGCCGTTGTATTGTTGCCGCATTTGTTGTCTTTATGCTTTTGCTGTTTGGTGCCGTCATTGTTGCTGTATCTGTTGTCTTTATGTTTTGTTATTGCGTCAATGCTTCATTTGTTGTCTTTGTTTTTGCTGTTTTATGTGTCTTTATAGTCGCCGCAGTTGTTGTCTTTTATGTTACTGTCCTCGGTGTCGTCATTGTCGCTCCAGTTGTCTTTTATGTTGTTGCTGTTGTCGGTGTCGTCATTGTCGCCGTATTTGTTTTCTTTTATGTTTTTGTTTTCGGTGTCGTCTCTGTCTCTGCAGTTGTCTTTTATGTTGTTGCTGTTGTCGGTGTCGTCATTGTCGCCGCATTTGTTGTCTTTTATGTTTTTGTTGTCAGTGTCATCATTGTCGCTTCATTTGTTGTCTTTGTTTTTGCTGTTTTATGTGTCTTCATAGTCGCCGCAGTTGTTGTCTTTTATATTACTGTCCTCGGTGTCGTCTCTGTCTCTGCAGTTGTCTTTTATGTTGTTGCTGTTGTCGGTGTCGTCATTGTCGCCGCATTTGTTGTCTTTTATGTTTTTGTTGTCGGTGTCGTCATTGTCGCTGCATTAGTTGTCTTTTATGTTTTTGTTGTCAGTGTCATCATTGTCGCTTCATTTGTTGTCTTTGTTTTTGCTGTTTTATGTGTCTTCATAGTCGCCGCAGTTGTTGTCTTTTATATTACTGTCCTCGGTGTCGTCTCTGTCGCTGCAGTTGTCTTTTATGCTGTTGCTGTTGTCGGTGTCGTCATTGTCGCCGCATTTGTTTTCTTTTATGGTTTTTTTGTCGGTGTCGTCATTGTCGCTGCATTCGTTGTCTTTTATGTTTTTGTTGTCGGTGTCACCATTGTCGCTTCATTTGTTGTCTTTGTTTTTGCTGTTTTATGTGTCTTCATAGTCGCCGCAGTTGTTGTCTTTTATATTACTGTCCTCGGTGTCGTCTCTGTCGCTGCAGTTGTCTTTTATGTTGTTGCTGTTGTCGGTGTCGTCATTGTCGCCGCATTTGTTGTCTTTTATGTTTTTGTTGTCGGTGTCGTCATTGTCGCTGCATTAGTTGTCTTTTATGTTTTTGTTGTCAGTGTCATCATTGTCGCTTCATTTGTTGTCTTTGTTTTTGCTGTTTTATGTGTCTTCATAGTCGCCGCAGTTGTTGTCTTTTATATTACTGTCCTCGGTGTCGTCTCTGTCGCTGCAGTTGTCTTTTATGTTGTTGCTGTTGTCGGTGTCGTCATTGTCGCCGCATTTGTTGTCTTTTATGTTTTTGTTGTCGGTGTCGTCATTGTCGCTGCATTCGTTGTCTTTTATGTTTTTGTTGTCGGTGTCACCATTGTCGCTTCATTTGTTGTCTTTGTTTTTGCTGTTTTATGTGTCTTCATAGTCGCCGCAGTTGTTGTCTTTTATATTACTGTCCTCGGTGTCGTCTCTGTCGCTGCAGTTGTCTTTTATGTTGTTGCTGTTGTCGGTGTCGTCATTGTCGCCGCATTTGTTGTCTTTTATGTTTTTGTTGCGGGTGTCGTTATTGTCGCTGCATTCGTTGTCTTTTATGTTTTTGTTGTCGGTGTCACCATTGTCGCTTCATTTGTTGTCTTTGTTTTTGCTGTTTTATGTGTCTTCATAGTCGCCGCAGTTGTTGTCTTTTATATTACTGTCCTCGGTGTCGTCTCTGTCGCTGCAGTTGTCTTTTATGTTGTTGCTGTTGTCGGTGTCGTCATTGTCGCCGCATTTGTTGTCTTTTATGTTTTTTGAATAGAATAGAATAGAATAGAATATCTTTATTTGGATTCAAACCACACATGTTCCATTAAATAATAAAATTAGAAAATGTACAATATAAAAAGATATCACATCACATATATATGTGCAATTAAGTGTACTGTACAGTTTATCGGCATCTGTAAGATCAGCTGTAAACAGTGATAGATTCTTAATCAAAATTGAAAATTTAAGTTATAACTCGAATATTGCATTTGTTGCTGAAACAATTAATCTTGGCTTTTATTTAACCATGAGAAAGTATTATCATAATCAAAAGAATAACAAATATCAGCAGGATTGCAGACTTTTTCAAGTTCAGTAGATAAAGTTTAAAAAGACATCTTAGATGGAGGCATTTCTCTAAGCCCCTTCGGCAATTGGTTATAAATTTTGTAGATTTTCGAGAAAGAGAATAACTTGCTCGCTACATTCCCCACCAAAGGAGGAGATATTGCCAAATGTCCAGATCTAGTTCCAACTTCATGACTCTTTCTTATCGGAGTCATATAGGCACCAGTCCACTGGTTCAAATGGAAAACCTTTATACAATAACACATCCTCCGAAACCACAGTGATTGCAATGACACAAACTGTAATCTAGAGGCGTATATAGTGCAAGAAATAGGACTAATATGTTTCACAACCTTTCTTTGTACAGCTTCTATATTATTAGACAAACCCTTTTTTAATGGATTCCAAGTAGCGACAGCATATTCTAGTACCAGTCTAATCCATATTATATACATTTGAAGTTTTATATCATTTGATAAGATATTTCGATTTATTAGTGCCCATCTTTTCTTGGCACTGCCTACTATACTTTCAATATGTCTCTCAGAAGAAGCTGTACATTGAATAGTTATGCCTAAATCCTTAATTTCTTGCATAAGTTTAATCTCAAACACATCATTAATAACAGTCATCATGAAAATAAACATAATGAAAGTTTGTTCTGTTCCCTATTTTTAAAGCTTTCGTCTTTTTATTGTTTATTCTCAGCCCTAGTGTAAATCAAATATTTACTCAAATCATACAAATCTGAAGTCACATTATTTTTGGAGAATTCGACATTCTTTGGATCAATTGGGAAGATTATTTTTAAATCATCAGCGAATTTACAAACTCGACCGTTAAGGATCTTAGTTTCCAAATTTGCAAATACAATTTTAAATAAAATTGGCCCCAAGCTTGATCCCTGTGGAACTCCACTCGTTACTCGTTTCGATTTTGATATCAAATCGTTTACTTGAATACTCATTCGTCGATTATATAGATAGTATTTAAGTAATCTAGAAATATTCAGATCAATATTCAACAAACTAATCGCATTCAAAATAGCATCAAAAGATATAGAGTCAAAAGCTTTTGAGATATCTATAAATATAATTATTGTCTAACTTATTCTCGTCTAATGTGATTACATGTTTCCACATGAGCTTATATTAGTAGTTGTCGATCTATCTTTCGTAAAGCTATGTTGACATAAATCAAAATCAGCCGGCAACACGTTCTAAATGATCTAGTATCAATCGTTCTATTATCTTCAAAAACGAAGGGATAATAGAGATTAATCTATAATCACTAGCGCACGTTGGCTTACTTACTTTTGGTAACGGCTTAGCTACTATCGTTAGTATATCGATTGGTAATTTCCCATTCTTTAAAATTATATTTATAAAGTTGCAGAGTACATTCATAAATTTTAAAGGTAATTGAAGCAAATTATCAATCGAAATACCAAGGTGATCTTTTTGTTTTTTTGATTTGATTTTTGACATCAATTTTATCAATTCATCACTGTCAATAACAAGTCCTGGTTCCTGGTCTCCCAAAGAATCAGATGGTTCTATAAAATCTCTCCCATTCTGTGGATTGCATATCAAATTGCCAAATACTTCCTCCAATTCACAGAGAAATCCATACTCAGTTTTATCCACAGGTAGAATAAGCTTTAACTTTTCCTTGTATTTACTGTAATCTGTGAGGAGTTTGAATCCTAATCTAGGATTACTCTTCATTTTGGCCAAAATAATTCGTTCTGATCTTTGACGGATTATTAGCAGTGATGAATTAATTTCCTTATCAATGGAATCTAATCTCATTTGTTTAATACTATTAATAAGACTACACTTTATTATATTATCTCGTTTAATTCTTAGTTTACACAGTTTCCTATTAATTCGTTTCGGTATAATGTCCGTAAACGTAGCTGCCTGAAATAAAATAGATAATAACGATGAAACAGAAGAAACAAATTCATCAGTATTCAAGAAATAAAACTCTCATAATCAATCAGTATACTTAATTCTCTAAAAAAATTCCAGTTGATTCTGGAACAGTGCACGTGTGCATTTTCAAAACTTAGTTTCTGTGTTATGCCACTCAAGATGTTCCATTGTAAAATAATTTGTTTGTGATCCAATTCTTTGAAATAATTGACAACATCATAAGATAGCATCAAAAGATATAGAGTCAAAAGCTTTTGAGATATCTATGAATACAATTAATGCATCTAACTTTTTCTCATCTAATGTAATTACATGTTTCCACATAGAGAGCATATTAGTAGTTGTCGACCTGTCTTTCGTGAAGCCATGCTGGCATACATCGAAATCAGCCGGCAGCATACGTTCTAAATGATCAAGTATTAATCGTTCTATTATCTTCAAAAACGAGGGAATAATAGAGATTAATCTGTAATCACTGGCACACGTTGGTTTACTTACTTTAGGCAAAGGTTTGGCTACTATTGTTAGTATATCGATTGGTAATATCCCACTCTTCAAAATTCTATTTATAAAATTGCAGAGCGCATTCATAAAATTTAAGGGTAATTGAAGTAGGTTATCAATCGATATACCAAGGTGATCTTTTTGTTTTTTTGATTTTATTTTTAACATTAATTCTATCAATGCATCACTGTCAATAACAAGTCCTAGATCCTGGTTTCCCGAAGGATCCGTTAGATCAATAAAATTGCTTTCCTTCTGCGGATTACATAACAAGTTGCCAAATACTTCATCCAATTCACAGAGAAATTCATAATCAGTTTTACCCACAGGTAATATAAGGTTTAATTTTTCCTTATATTTAACATAGTCTGTGAGGAGTTTGTATCCTAGTCTAGGATTACTTTTCAGTTTAGCCAGAATAATTCTCTCTGATCTTTGACGGATTATCAGCAGTGATGAATTAATTTCTTTATCGATCATATCTAACCTCATTTTTTAATACTATTGATAAGACTACATTTCATTATATTATCTCGTTTGATTCTTAGCTTACATAACTTCCTATTGATTCGCTTTGGTATTACTTTCGTAAATGTTGATGCTCTAAATATATCAGATAATAACAGTGAAACAGAAGAAACAAATTCGTCATCGTTCATGATAAATAAACTTTTATAATCAATTGATAAGCTTAATTCTCTAAAAAGATTCCAGTTGATTCTGGAACATTGCACGTGAGCATTTTCAAAATTAGGTGTCAATGTTTTGCTACTCAAAATGTTCCATTGTAAAATAATTTGTTTATGATCCAATTCTTTAAAGTAATTTACAACATCATAACTGTGTGAGTTCAACACTTCAACTTCTAAATATACATGGTCTAAGCATTCCGAACCTCTAGTTGGTTCCTTTATAATCTGCTTAAGATCATGATTAAAAAAAATTGATTATTTCACAGTCATGCACCTTATTAAAATCTCCTACCACAATAATATAACCATGGCAGTCAAAAATAGATTGAAAAGAATTGGTAAATATTTGATCATCATATAAACTAGCATACGGCGGTCTGTAAACCGCGATAAGAATCAGGTTATCAATTTGTATAGATACAAAATCAATGACAGGATTATATTCGCTAGAATGTAACACTGTTGCATTTAATATCGATTTGCTATAAATAAGTACTCCTCCACCTCTTTTATCCAGTGATCTATCTTTCCTAAATAGAGAATAATGAGGAATGTCAAATTCATAGTTTTCAATGTTCTTGTTCAGCCAGGTTTCAGATAGTATTATAAAGTCAAAATTGTTACTTATTATAAAATCACACAACAAAAAAGTTTTATTCTTAATACTTCTACAATTAGCATAAAATAATGTATATAAACAGGACAACTCATCTTTACTATCATCAATAGTTACTGATTTAACTTTTTCGGTTTCCTTATACTTCGTTTGTTGGGTACCGTATCTATGGTTCGTAACTGTCCGCTGTCCACCACATTCATTAACGAAACCCCGTTTTTGTGATTTTAGAGTCGTTTGACACAGCCTTTATTGTGACTATTTCCGCTTGACTTGATTTCTGATCTAGATTCTTCTTTAACTTTTTTACCGCAGCCAGTTTTCTTTGCAGAAACGTCTTGTCTCTAGTGATGAATATGTTCTGAAAGTTACTGCATTCTTCTTTCTTTTTATTAATATCCTCAACTTGCTTGTTCGTCGGCCTTTTTGACAATTTTATCACAACTGGTCTTGGACGTTCCGATTTTTGTCCCACTCTAAAGCATTTAGTTATTTCAGCTTCAGTCGTATCTCTAATTAGAGCATTTAACTTTTCAACATCCTTATGATCAGCATTTTCCTTAAGATTAAATAAAATTAATTGTTCTTGTTTTCCAATTCTCGCAGAAACTTCATTAGACAAAATATTCAATATTTCTTCCCCAGAAGAACTGCTTTTTGTTGATATGTCATCTTCTTTAGTTATTTCGCTTAACTCAATCCATGGTTTAACATTGTCTTCTAATTTATCCATCCTATTGTTTAACGCAACGGTCAATTGCTCAATTTTTGCGCTTAAATTATCATTTCTCCTCTCTGATACATCCAATTTTGCTGAATTGTTGCTAGCATCCGACTGTAGCTTTAAAATTGTATTTTTTAAAGTTTTATTTTCCTCCCTAAGCTCCTTCATGGAGTTTTGAAGGTCCGTAATAGTTTTTTCTAATTCAGTGTTCAAAAAAGTTTGAGCCATTTTAAACCGCGCGGGTGTCGTTATTGTCACTGCATTCGTTGTCTTTTATGTTTTTGTTGTCGGTGTCACCATTGTCGCTTCATTTGTTGTCTTTGTTTTTGCTGTTTTATGTGTCTTCATAGTCGCCGCAGTTGTTGTCTTTTATATTACTGTCCTCGGTGTCGTCTCTGTCGCTGCAGTTGTCTTTTATGTTGTTGCTGTTGTCGGTGTCGTCATTGTCGCCGCATTTGTTGTCTTTTATGTTTTTGTTGCGGGTGTCGTTATTGTCGCTGCATTCGTTGTCTTTTATGTTTTTGTTGTCGGTGTCATCATTGTCGCTTCATTTGTTGTCTTTGTTTTTGCTGTTTTATGTGTCTTTATAGTCGCCGCAGTTGTTGTCTTTCATGTTACTGTCCTCGGTGTCGTCATTGTCGATGCAGTTGTCTTTTATGTTGTTGGTGTTGTCGGTGTTGTCATTGTCACAGCATGTGTTGTCTTTCCTGATTTTGTTGTCGGTGTCATCATTGTCGCTTCAGTTGTTGTCTTTGTTTTTTCTGTTGTTCGTGTCTTCACTTGGTGTCTTTCATGTTACTGTCCTCGGTGTCGTCATTGTCGCTGCAGTTGTCGTTTATGTTGTTGTTGTCGGTGTCACCATTGTCGCTGCATTTGTTGTCTTTTATGTTTTTGTTGTCGGTGTCACCATTGTCGCTGCATTTGTTGTCTTTTATGTTTTTGTTGTCGGTGTCACCATTGTCGCTTCATTTGTTGTCTTTGTTTTTGCTGTTGTAGGTGTCTTCAAAATCGCTGCAGTTGGTGTCTTTCATATTACTGTCCTCGGTTACGTCATTGTCGCTGCAATTGTCTTTTATGTTGTTGTTGTTGTTGTCGGTGTTGTCGCTGCATTTGTTGTCTTGTATGTTTTTTTGTCGGTGTCGTCATCTTTGCTACAGTTGTTTTTTTAATTTGTTGCTATTGTCGGTGTCACCATTATCGCTTCAGCTGTCTTTGTTGTTTTTTGTCCGTGTTGTTATTGTTGCTACAGTTGTTGACTTTGGTCTTGCTATTTTGGATTTTTTCATTGTGGTTGCATTTGTTATCAATTTTCTTAGCTAAATTATGATAAACTACTATTATATGATTGTTCGACTCTATGTGAAATGTTAAACTCTGAGACCTATTGACCCCATTTCACGAATCATATAAAAAGGATGTGTTTATTGCAAATAAAAATTGTCGTACAGATGGAGGAAAATAACAAAATTTTAATTAACTTGTAAAGTTGTAAGGTATGCAGCGTTTTATTTGACAGAAGGCAGAATCAGGCAAATCTGCTGAAGTAGCGAGAATGTGCGCAAATGAGGATTTCTATCACTTGGGTAGTTAGTAGACGAAATAGCGCATTCAAATTTTGTGGTCTGGAAAGTCAGTAAATACTATGATTGTGTCAAATACAGTTGCTGGCATAATATTGTTGAGTTTTGATGTGTGATCATGGACTAGAGAGAAGTGAGGAATAGTGAAACTGTGATTATTTTGATAGGATGCGGATAAGCAAATCACATTTTAAATATTCTAGACTATGTGTCATATACAGCGGTGTTTACACCTGACACAGCCTGTGCAATATTTATCATTTTTAATTGAAGGCTAATTTGATGGTCCCTGAACTGTCGGAGGGTTATTTACGCATGGTGAACTTCTTCGCAGATATGGAATCAAGTGAAAAACCAGGTTCAACATTGCTGAGTTGAAGATATTAACATGCAGATGAGACTGGAACCGAGTGGTTTTTTACAAACCTGAAACTATAGGTAGTAGCAATTAAAATAACTGCCACGAAAAGGGAAATTATCTTGGCTCAGGTCCAAGTCGTAGACACGAAATTTTATTCTTCACACTAACTTCTCAATTTATTGCGCCGGAAGTGAAGCTACGAAAAAGGATTAATGATAAAAATAGTTTCACGTATTAATGCAAGCATAAAATGGGAAATCTTTAAAATGCTCTTCGTGGTTGTATGTATTTTTGTAAGTAATAGATTTAATACAAAATGATGCACATATTTGTTTGTTTGCTATTTTCATTACTATTGATTATTTATTCAGGCTTACCTACTGAGAATCCGCAAATTTGTGATTGCCTATTTACTTTCTGGCTTATTAGACTTTTAGTGTAATTTTTTCTCTCTAGAGCACAGTGTAATATCGATTTAAATCTCTTTCTATACCTCATGCCGATAAATAACGGATTCTGTTGTGCACACCAACTTTTACGTAATTTCGTTTCTTACTAGAGAATATTTTCTCTTTCTCGTTCTCTCTCTTTCTTTCATTATTGTTTGTTTTTAAACAGATTGAAAATTTATAATTCATTGTAATTACCGAGCGTATTGTGATGCACAATGAAATTTCTATTACACCTTTTCGAAATGGTGTCATTTGTGGCATGTGGCTTTCATTTTTGTTAGCTTTTTAAGCTTAAATGTTAAAATAATAACGGTTTATAGCAATTCTGCATACAAATATGTTTCATGAGCAGATACGTGGACTTCACTTAGCGCAAGAACGGTCTTATTTATAATAGTTTTCTGTTATATAAGAAAGCAACGTTTTCATAAATAATCAACAAGTATTTCCTTTAATTTAGCAAAGTTTTACCACTTTGAATGACATTTGTATCTATTTTGTGAAGTTGAAGAATACTTATTGAGTTTGCTTAACCAGTCATACAACAACATGAAACAGATTTAACTAGCGTGCTTAGAAATATATGCAATTATGTACTGGGCGTTATGTACCTAGTAACAAATTAGATCAAACAGGACCAGAAGGATAAGCCAAAATAAGCATGAACGGAAGGTTTAATCTCATGTAGACATGAGTTTCGTTCTTACTGGCGACTCATCAGTAGAAGCCGGTGATGCGCCCTATAACCTCTATTCATTTAGTCAAGTAATGTGGGCAAAATATTATAAATGAGGTACGGAACACCTAATACACAATTAATTAGCGTACAGTTGTTGAGAGACTAACATTAGGTGAGAGCTGCTTCTCATCTATCATAAATATTAAACCTGAATCTGGATTTTTTCCCTGTTAATCAATTTTCATTTGTAGCCTTAAGATAACCAAGTAAAGTATAAATGTATAAGTACTTTTGTTGACGGCAGTTTTGTCGTGTATGGAGTCCCCTAGATACGACGGGTTGTTTATTCGGATCTCATCAGAGTTCATAATATTGATTTTATTTTAAACGCGACGTATAATTTTAATCTGTATTGCGATCTTAATATAAACATTTGACCCATTATGTATATAAATTTGTCAGCATAAACTAGGCATTGTATATTGTGGAAAAGGCAATTCATCAAGTCGACCGGTTTCGTCCTATTTGTGAACTCATCATGTACTGTTCAGAATTTGCCGCGGACAAGGCTCGAAGCTTGGCACGTCTGCTTCGAAATCTGTTGCTCTAACCAGTGAGCTACTTGCAGCGCCTTCACTACAATAAACGATCTCCTTATTTAATTAGAATTTTGATTTATATTCGAAGATACTGTATTTGCATACTATTCGCTTATTAATAGTTATTAGAATAAAAAATGTGTAAATTATTTCAAAGCCATTAATTGTTAATTTCTACTGGTATGATGACTTGAAGCAGTCTGCTAAATTTGCATCCAAAGTTTTGTATATAGTGAATTTTATGGGATCATCTTCTGCACAATATAATGAATGTAGTTGTTCACGTTTGTAGTCTACAATATTAATACAACACTAGCTATTTATGGTTTATCCCAGTTTGCTTAATCCGTTATGTTATTTTTTAGTTATTGTGAAGTTTATTCATAAGATGTTTTCCAAAACCAGACTAATGAGATGTGTAAGTCTATTGGCTAGAAGCGGAAATACTTCATAACCTCCTTCACTTTAGATTTGTGCAACTGAAACGTTTAAGCGTAGATTGGAATGTGGCATGACATGCCGTTAAGAAAGCGAAAGCTGGTTTCTGCATCCTCCTTGATGCCGCTTTTCTTGCGTTGCCCTACTTCTGTTTTTTTGTTTGTAACCCCCAACTGCACAGATAAGTCACCTGTTAAACTAATTAGCTAAAAACCAGTATTTGTGCTATATTTGATGTGAAAAGTAGTCAATAGGAGGACACATTTATTTTCTTTAAAATAATGTCAACTTTCTGACAAAAAGGCATCTGTAATGGAGTTGGCAATTTTTTGAATTCATTGATTAATTTTATTTACCAATTAAAATAGAAACACCACTATTAAGCGTAGATGCGTAAGCTTTTAATTGCTAACTCGTTTGTTTTGAGTGGCTGATCAGATATTAGTGCATTTGGTTTAAATTGACGTTTTCGCGCACAATGAATGACAATTAGCGAAGAAGTGGGTGCACATAACAGTCCTCTTTATTGGTAGCAGTTTTGCCAAAATATGCTGAAGTAGGTAACTTGCATTCCAATCCGTATGTTGAAGAACCTATGTCTATACTACAGTGCATAAAAGTATTAATATTGATTGAAATGAATAGGTCAATGTATTAACTTGTAGATATTTAATTAACGTACTATTCATTTAGAGACACGTGTATAATCAGAGGATTACGTGGAGATATCTACATAGCGGATTAAATACACAGCTTAAACGATAGGATTATTTATTATTATCATCCGCATCATGAACTGCGATAAATCAATATAAAATACAGATTTTGCACTGCCACATTTGCATTAACATCTGTGAATGAGGGAAATTGAATAATCTAATATATGATGGATCTGGCGTAGACAAGAAGACATTCATAGTCACATAAGTAGCCTGGCTATACCAACTGTCATAGATTACAAACACACAAGTAGTCAACTGAAAGGTAAGGTGACATCAGAATGAGAGCTTTCATGTGGCTTTCACTGTATGACACTATATCAGGACCTGAGTTCGCAGCGAACAACGCCACCAAAAGAGAACACTGCCTACTAAGTAATTAGTTGATTAGAATTGTGCAAATTTGTCGCTACTGGGTATAATTCATTATCCTACCTAGCAAGGTTTACAATTAATACATTTTAATGAGCTTATGGGTCACATCCTTTGAGACGAGCCAACCCTATACAATTGAGCACTATTTTAGCGGACTTTACCTTTTGGCGATTTCAATATTAGTCCATGTATTGTTTTTTTAAATCTGGCGGATGTAGAGCATACAACGACTTTTCAAGCAAGGAAGCTGTAGGTATACACAAATGTGTTCAGCCCAACGCATTCTATGGGAACATCTTCACTGTTCTAACGAGGTATATATATTGGCTAATGGAAAATGTGCCTTTGATCATCAACTTTGCTCATTTATTCTGGGTTGCATAAATAGACCATATAAATCAGACAAGAGTGATCGAAATACTGTCCCACGTTCCTTGACCAGATATATAGTGGATATAGGGCGTAATATCGTCTCCTACTTACGAGTCGCCAGTAAGCACGAAACGAATGTGCTCGTGTGATTATACCTTCTGTTCATGCTGATTTTGGTTTATCCTTCTGGTCCTATTTAAAATTATTTGTTTATAGGTGCGCAACACCTTATATATAAAATCACTTAAGGTGTTCAACTAAACACGTCTAAATATTCATTATCTGTTATGACACTGTAACTACAAACGAACTCTAAGCGAAGTGGGATACTTTCTATTCGCCATGCTGTGATTCACTTACACAATCTTAGTCACTTGTGTTTCATGAGTTGTTGATATAACGAGCACAGACACACAATGCAAGGAAATAAATCTGCATTTGCGAACTGATGATTATCCGTCACATTAAAATAAAATTGACTGTTATATGTGTGCTGTTAAGGACAGTAGACCGCCCATTACTAATAAAAAACATTTAAGCGCCAACCGGAATTCAAACTCAAACCTCAACTATAAAGTTCGTCTGCTACTTTTGAAAAGTTTTGTAAGTTAGAAATCGAAGCTAGTTTTCTCAATAAAATATTAAATTTATTTCATACTTTAACTGATTTAGAAGCAGGGTAGAGGTATAGGTAAACATGAGCTGATGCACGCCAAATATATTGTTAAGCAACTTTTGTGTACTGTTCCGACTGAGGTGTCAATTACTACAATAAACAACAAATTCCACTATGACGTGAGGACGTAATGGCTGCATGTAGGCATTAACATCTATAAAATTGAACGAATTTAATAAAAACAGAAGAGCAAACTGCCTTTATTATCAGACAGGTACACCTTAGTGCTAATTTCGCCAATTGTCCTCGACTTATATCTGCCCATTTTTATTAATGTAGCAAAAGAACATGAAGCCACCCATTGTTCAACAAAAATTGTTGAAAATAAGATTTATTAGAGTTAAGTAAACTTTTTGGACCTCGTTCTAGACAGTACGTGAAGAGTTCCCAATAGGCACGAAAGAGGATTACTGAATGAATTGCATTTTCTACATTATAAAATGCTTAGTTTATACTGACAAATATATGTATGTAAAATGACTGGTGTTTAAATTAAGATGGAAACCTTGATTTAATAAACGTTTTGAAACTTCGATATCCGTTGGTTCCAAAACTATATCTAAAAATAAATACCGATCATTGGACAACGCAGAGTTGCTAGAAAAAAATATTAGTACTCTGCAAGTTTCATTATTATACACAACAGGTCCGGTTGAACATTTCTTAGCTGTTTGTCAAAAACGTGGGCGTAATACCGGCTCCTAATGAGGAGTCGCCAGTAAGCACGAAACGAATGAGCAGGAGATTATAATTTCCGTTCATGCTGACTTTGGTTTATCCTTCTGGTCACAACTGAACTAATGTGTTACTCGGTTCGCAACACCTAATACATACTTGAATACATATTAATTCTCCGCAACACACAGTATGTAACTTTTATATATTGAATTGAATGATGTCATGCTTACTGCGAAATGTGATAACTGATATCGATCACGACCAGAGTGTATGGATTTATTGGAGTAACAGGTGCTCAGAAATAGTTGTAATTCTCAATTTCGTTGAACTATAGCATACATTGATATCCTTCATGTTAGTACTATGTACCATTTCGGTACTATTATGCTGGTATCGGTTACAGACACGATAGCCTTAGTGTTAGTATCCTTTACAGACTCGGTATATATTTATAAATATATATATATATATATATATATATATATTATTGTGTGAGTTAGTGTTGAAGTCGCTTTACTACTGCAGGTTTATTGGAGATTGTACCGTCCTTTTGTCCCACATTCCTCACCCCAATATATAGTGGTTAAAGGGCATAATAGCGGCTCCTACTGATGAGTCACCAGTAAGCATGAAGCGAATGTGAAGGGGAGATTATACTTTCTGTTCATTCTGTCTTTGGTTTATCCTTCTGGTCGCAACACCTAATTGTCAGAATATTATCTATTAAATCCACGAAAATTTGGAACCAAATACTACAGCAACAGCTTTTCATATCAATAAACTTGAATAGGAGAATAAAGAAAAATTTTAAAGAGAGTGAGCAGAATGTCTTAAAACACACGAGACCGGGTAAATTCCAACGTTTATCACATAATTTAAAAAACAATGTATAGCATCAAATCGAAAGCTTATAAAATTTCAACGTGTTCTTCGGTATCTTCAACAGACTTCGCGATACAGAACTGAATAATTTGCATTTCATTTCCGAAACCAGCAATAAAATTATTTGCGTATGAAAAAATGCGAGAATGAAGATATACGTTTAGTCAATTCTCATCAGATCACCAACCGTTAAATTGGAACATTTATATAATAAGACGAAAATTGGTTGCATGAGCGGTGATAACATATATTTAAATCAAGTTAGCGATCTTGTTGTAAACTCCAGTCCAATTATATACAGATATTTGTCAGTATAAACTATGCACTGTATAATGCAGAAGGCAATGTATCCAGTAAACTTGTTTCGACCTTATTAGAAACCCTTTATGTACTGTCAGAGCTCAAACATGGGCACATCTGCTTCGGAATCTGTTGCAATAACCACTGAGACACCCTGTCAATTCTGGTTTAATTCACCCAACTGCATTAAGACCAAAGAGTAGTTGCTGCAACAAATTTCCATAAGAAATTAAATGCCATCGGACGTTAAATGAGAAATAACTCGTTTCAAATGCGCGACCTTTCTCTTGAACTATTTAAGTCTGGTGGCCCTGTTCTGCCTATGCAAATGAAATTGGTTGACTGAACAAATTCTAAAGGAGAAAACGTGTACACTGGTCATTCCCTTTTCTACCATATGATAGACGACGAGATATTGACCTTATAGATCTTTAACATGTATTTCTCATTTTTTTACATTCATTAGCCTAACACTAACACAGCCAAATACAAATCATTTTGTGGGGGTATGCGTTTGAGCTATAGTACTAGTAACGTTATAATTTATTCCAGATACGTTGATCAATTCAGTGTACATCGATTTTCTCCTTTAAAAATTTGCTTATGCCTTATGAATATCAGTTATTATGATAGCCGAATATCTGATGCCGGTCACGGCAAGATTTAAAGTCTTTTGTTGTGGTAGCATGTGTTGGAATGATTTATGTTCTATTTTCCAGTGATGTCTTGGTTTTTGTAACTTTTATTGCGTCAGCAAATATATTGCACATATCGTTTTTACTCTGAACTGGCACTAAATTTTTGTCTGTCTCCATTATTCCTTTTGTATGAATATGCATGATAGATTATACCATCTAATTTGCATTTTATTAGATAAATAGTTGGCTCGAAACGTAGTGTCGGCCCCTGCTATTCAGTGTCTTCTAAGCGCGACTCACATTCCTATATTATTTTTCATCCTTTTTTCAAGTCAATTTGCATCTATTCTTGTAGATTTAAATGAAATAACTGCGTACAGAGTACGCACTGCTATTACGTATATGCATGTATCTTACACCTCCACAAGTAATTTATATAAATCAGGTTTATGTTTTAGTTAAATCCGTTGATCTTTTAAATAGACAGGCTCTGTTTTTTTGTGCGATAGGAGGATGCATAATTACTTGATCCGTGTTATTTCGAACAAGATTATTTGTCTATACCTATTAAGCATCCAGTTAAATATAATTACATACTTGCGTACGTTCATAAAAATGAAACTACAGTGATTCAAGTCAATTCCTATTGCATACACTGGAATAATTATTTTAATCTTACCCTATAAAATAACGTATTCAAAGTTCACATCAGTGCTTAGTGGAGGAAAACGTGGTACAAGGTGATACGAATGCATCAGTAGTAAAATCATGCCTATGTGAATGATCAATGTTTTGTAAAATATATTAAGCTTAATAAAGATATGAAATCAATATAAATAAGCATCCGACAAGAAAATTAATAAGATAAGTAATGGTGATAAATGGTACTCTTTATAAGCGACCTAAGCTAATAGATAATGTACGATTCGAAAATAAATATATAAATTAAAGGTATTACGGATGATCTTAAAATAGATTAAAAGTAGTAAATATCGGAAGCCATATACAAGCTTATCTTAATCCAAAATTCACAATCCTTTTCTGTAGCCTATCTCCACTTTTGCTTAGGACATTCTTCGCTTCCTATCATCAGTAAGTGCTGTTTTCCAAATAGATCCTGGCGGTTACACTACCGCTACTACAAATTGGCATTAAATTACTGTAGTTTCAATAAGATGAACGTATAGGTACATGTAATAATATTTAACTCAATTCTAAACAGTTATAGGCGAACACAATCTCAAACACGAATCACGATGAAGTTGCGAAATGCCAGTTAATATTATATTATCACTGTTGTTTCACTAGTTTGAATGTACACGCGCCAGTAATTCTGTGCAATTGAACGTTACACAGTTATGTGCACACACATACATGAATTCAGCCTGTCTAGTGAAACATTATTACTTCTGGTAAATATAAATGAAGCCGTTTAAACGAATGTTTTTACTTAAACTATTAATTTCCTATAGTTAATGTGGCAAACAGACTGTTTAGAAAGACATTCGTGAATATGTATTGAAAGTTCCAAATAAAAAAGTGTGGACAGTGAAAAAATTAATCCTCTTGTTTTTTTTCGCTGCCATGAACGATTTCTTAATTTCCAATATGCCAAATTTGTCAGATCCCCAGATGATAGGAACACCATGTTAACTGAACTCCTAAGCCTTTGTACGCGTGTGCGTGTAGGGTAAAATCACGCATGAAAGTGATACATCGATGACATCTTTAATCATCCAAAATAATATATCTAGCATCAAATATGAATTCTAAGTCTATGCTTTATTGATTATTTAGAAAAGATTATTCGTGCGAATTATGCACTCATATTTGTTCTAGAAAAGGCCAGAACTAACGAATCCTTGCGCTTACAGGATAATTTAACTTACCTACCAAAATAACCTTGATTAAATTTTGTCTATCAATAGAAATTTTATTTAAAACTAGTCACTAGAAAATGTGTATTCTATCTTGCACATTTAATCTTTAATTTTTTTCACAGCTCTCGAACTTTTTTATTGACACTTTTCTTGAAAATGCATTTCTTTATTTGCCTTTGTTGGATAATCCTTGACGTTAACCTAATTTATTTTTCTTAAACGACTAGAACAATAGTTGGTATGCGTAGTGGATTTCAATTAAAACTTTATGTCTCTTTGTGCCGATTAAACCACATTTACCTGGCGAACTTGAACTAAGCATCAATCATAGTTTTGTGTGTATTTCAACCAGACAGACTTAATTAAAATAATTTTAATCAGCACATGCGCTATTAATGGTTGCTTAACTTCTAAAATTTTTCAAATGGTTTATTTTTATAACAATGATTAAAACCACTAAAATATGGTCTATAGGATGATTGAAGTATATATAATAAAATGGATATATTTCGCAGGCAATACTTAATTTACGCTTGAAAACGTCTATAAACTTTTTGTCACGTTTGCTGTGCTTTTTATTTCTGCAATTGCTGATATTCAGAATAAATTGTTCTGTATATCCGTTTCGTCATTTGGTACTCTTACGTTTTATCTGGTCCGACAGTATAATTATTGGTTGGCTTATTTTGTATTCCAAATTTGAACTATCACCTGGTAACCCTTGCTTATCAAAAAACAATGCTCTATCTATGCAACGCTTCTATCACTATGGGGAAATCTTTTATGGGCATTCAGGACTGCAAATAACATTCAGTTGATTTTCAATCGCTTAAACTGATGGCGAACATGAAAGATCACCGTCGATGCCAATTTGATTTATCCATTTTGATCACAAAAGAACCATCACACTAGATGCTGGATTCACTATTTCCTTCCTTTTTTAAATACAGTATAATGTTTTTACACTATTTTTATTATTTGGATTTTATCACCCACCCATATAACATGTAAGCAATCTATACGGTAGTTCATTCTTGAGTGCTATCGTCATATGTTGACTTATCATTTCTGGCTGACTTGGGTACTTCACCCGTACTTTATTATATAGATCGCAATACTTTGGGTAATTATTATTTTCGTGTGCACGATTTGTATGTTTCCTTGACACGGCGTGTCCACTTAATTCTGTAGATTTTTAGGCTTCAACACGGAGTTTACTATCTAGTGACAATTGCTATAACCTAGATATTGTAGATTTGTTAACATTTTCATAACCTTATTTGTGCTTTCATAATCAGGAATATTAGTATATGTATTGCATTTTAACACACTAATTTTGGTAATTGCGATATTATCGTTTCAAACAAGGTATATTTGTATTTATTATAAAACATTCCATGTCAGAACCATTAAAGATGACCCCATAGGGTAGGATAAGACTAAATATAAAGGTTTAAAAAACTATTTACCAACACGCTGGCTCGAACATATATGTATATCCGCAGCGGTATATATGATTATATATTTGCAGGATAATATGAAAGATGCTCACTAATTAATATCTCCACACAATGGGTCAGTCAAATATATAAGATTGTACCTATGTAAATTTTTAAGGATCAGATAAATACACAAATCTTATATATATATATATATATATATATATATATATAGAAACAAAGAGAGAGAGAGATTGAAAGATTTTATTATGACAACAGACATATATATATATATATATATATATATATGTATATATATATATATATATATATATATATACCTTCTCATCTAGCTTTTCATATATTCATAGATCTACTATAAAACACCAGTGTAAGCTTAAAGGAATAAAAATTTTGTTGCTAAGCTGATTTACATGACTTATGTTGTAACCAATACAGAATTAATTACCTGACCAATGCTTTGCGAAACAACGTGATTATCTGCACCGCCTTCAATTTACTCCGGATATTTCAGCTTTCTGTTTCGGAAGTCTTTTTCAAAGGCAAGTGTATCTCTTGAAGAATGTGACAATTATCATGCCTCGTGGGAAATTTTTTTTAAACCGCTTAATTTATATTTATTGATGGATCTGTTGAGCGTTAATGACTTTTCACTAGATAAATTTATGTCCTGTATGTGTGTGTGCATGTGTTTGTACATCCAAGTCAAATTAAAGGGACGTTATGACATACTGAGGATTCACTAGATATGCTATCATATTAGCAAAACTAAATGGACTAATGTCAGTTCCTCTTTGCAAAATTTAGACCTATTTTTGAACACTTAATTTCTCAAATAGAGTATTTGCGAGTAGCATACACGCAACCTTGATTATAGTAAACATTTTCACCGCCCACGCAACCAATATTCGTTTAATTACGTAAGGTAAGAGTCGAAATAATTTGAATACACGGGTCGCAAATAAATGCCATGGTGAATAACCAAGAGTTAATAACAGAAGAGTTTACTTAAGTTAATAAGTTAAAATAAAAGGAGGTTCATTAAAAAAAATTCATAAATTGCTTGTTGAAAGAAAAATTATAGTAATGTCGTAAATAAAAGTTGCTTTGTAACGTAAAGGTTTTTTAAACAAGTGTTACACTCCATAAGGTATCTAATTTACCAGATAAAGTAAGATAAAGTTTAATAGAGGATGAAATTATGGGTTAATCCTAAAATTAGTTTAGGTTGTTAATTGATCATCCCCAGCAATTTGTATGCTACTGGTAATCAGAAATTACTATTCTTTTACTCAAGCGAGTTTATGATTTTAATTCGTGCAACCTTCGCATCCTACTATTATTTAGTGTTGTATACCAAATCAAACCTAGCGATTTTTCTACATTTGTTTCATTAGTTATTTCATCCCTCAGTTTAAGTTCGATGAATTGTCTAATCAAACGTGACGATCTATTTCGACAACATATCGATACGCATCTACAACCATTCCGGTTAATTGTATGTCCTAGCTCTATTGCCGTATGTAAAAGATGTGATTTATTAACTGTCCCATACTGCCATGCGGTTCTATGTCACCATCTACGTACCTTTATTTGGCACATGGTTTTAACCTAATAAATTAGGTTAGTCTTTACATACAATTTCATACACTCCTGGTGTATCTAACGGGCAGTGTTGAGCATTTACATAAATTCCCAATTTGTTAACTGGCATATGCACCTTTATTAAATCACACAATCTGGGCACAACTGTATCTCCTTTATTAAGAGTGATCTCAAATGCAATCAAATTATTTATCAATAAATGAGCTTCTCATTCTAATTTTTCAATAGGGTTCTAATTCATCTTAATGTATTTATCTATATTGTCTAGTTTTTTTATACATCTTATCATTATAATAACATTGACTCTTAATTGTTACTCCTCCATTGTCTTCATTCGAGAATATCACAATATTTTATTAGAACTTTTACGAGACAATTTGCTTCATAATTGTTTTTTTATATCTGTCCTTTTCGTGCGTTAACAATTTTGGCGATATCTAATACAAATTTAACTTTATCCTCATCTGAAAGGAATTGTGCTGCTTTAGCGGCTTCAGTAATTATCCCATTTTTGGTGATTTGTCAGCGGGTATAGATGTATTCAAACCAAAACTAAGCATTTTCAGATGATTCTCATTTACCCTAATTTTGGACAGATTTACTATCCGATTAGTTACAGTAGCACTAACGTTATCTAAGTTCGGTCTGTAAATGCCAAAATTTCCCAACTTTCTATCTGGTTTAATTCTGACCTTTTAATTTTTCTGTTACGTGCACTATCAGTAGAATCTATACATTTAACCTAATTAGTATGCAAAAACGAAAGTAGAAATAGATCTGTTTTTGTTTTTTTTTTCATTATCACTTCAAATTTACTTTTCTCTAAATCTTGAATCATTGTATCCATTACGTTTACGATATGTTCATGTTTAAGAGATTTCCTTCAGCATTTAAATGAAATATCAGTTAAAATTTAAAACACATCAACTATGCAATGTTTTTAAACTGTTTTAATAAAATAAATATTTTCCACTTTCCCTACCAATTTCGTATTTATGTCGTGATATCGATTATTTAGCTTCACTGACTCTACCCAGTATTTGGTACCTAAATATTCTTTAAAAGACACTTTCTCTTGTGCAACAGAGAATAGATAAATTAAATCGCCCTTGTTTTTCGAAACAAAGTGTTTACATCTATTGGTTTTATTTTTACTCTGGATATTAACAGGATGTACTATAAACAGAATGAATTCGCTTAGGGAAATGCGAATTTGAACTCACGATAAAGAAAAGTTAAATAAGATCTAAGGTACTTCTCTTTTAGCACGAGGATGATTCTAAATGTATAGAGGATTTCACTGATAGTGCACGTCACAAAAAGATTAAAAGGGCCAGGACTAGTTATGATAGAAAGTTTGAAAATTTTGGTATTTATAAGCCGGTTGTAGATAATAAAATTGCTTGTGTAACTAATCGGGTATTAAAATTTTATCTAAAATAAAACTTAATGAGAATCAGGTTAAAATTCTTAACCTTAATTTGAATATATCTATTCACATTGCAACATCACAACACATGAGGTAATTGTGGATTTGACTGCATTTTCTTGTGCGGGACAATTGATAGCACTCATAGGTCGGTAAAATCTTGAATGTTGTATATTTTCAGGTGCTCTAATTATTGGCCTTGTTTGATGGGTTCTCACTTGTCCCTTCTTTTTTTAAGCCTTTCATCATCTGATTGTCTGAAAATGACGTTGGAACAAGATTTACACTCTTCTTTTTCCACATTTTCGGGACTTCATTTTCAGTCCCATCTTCAGGGTTGACACAATACGCACAGGAATAAATCACAGCTTGTGGCAAATGTGGTGAGAACCCATCAATCAAGGCCAATAATCAGAGAACCTGTAAATGTACAACATTCAAGATTTTACCGACCTAAGAGTGCTATCAATTGTCCCGCACAAGAAAAGTGCGGTCAAATCCACAACAAGAAGGACAACACTGCGCAAAAAGATTCAACATTTAAATAAGGTAATTACTTAAGCCGTTAAAACAGCACAGATAAGAATAAGGCTAAATTTGATTTAGGCATAACGACAATTGTGCTTATGCCCTAATAAAATACATACCAAGCAAGTTGTGAAGTCGAAAGTCTCAGCAAAATTTTAGCATCAACCAATATAATATTATAATTAAGGTTGCAATCTTGATATAAGCACCTGACCCATTAATTACTTTCATATGTAAATATAAACTAAGAATTGTATAGTGTAGAGTAGGTCATTCATCTAATACTAGATGAATTGCCTTTTCTACACTATGCAGTTCTTAATTGATAATGACATATGTAAGTAATTAATGGGTCAGATGCTTATAGCAAGATCGCAAACTTCATTATAGTAATTGTTATCACCGCCCGCGCAACCAATGTTCATTTAATTATTTAAATGAGCGAGTTTCACCATGCGCGACTAATGTTCTTTTAAGTATATAAATGAGCAAGTATGTTTGATTACCATTAACATAAACTTGGCTGGGGATGATTAATTGATGACCTCAACTAATTTTATAATTATCCTATAATTTCGTCTTTTATTAATTGTTATCTTACTGAATCTGTAAACTTTGTTTTTTTGCGGAGTGTAACCATTTTTAGCAAACATTTACGTTAAAAAGCGTATTTTCTTTAAAATATTAATTTAATCTATCTTTTAGTAGGAACGGTTTTAAAATTTCTTCTTTTTCTCTCCTTTTATTTCGACTTATTATCTTAATAAAACCTATTATTAGTACCAACTGGATGTATTCACATTATCTTTCCCACTTCCTTACCTAGATGTAATTAGTATGTACTTCATTTATGAAATTAAGTGTAAAAATATGTCTGAAATTTGCATGGAGGAATTAGCATAAATATTTTTTGTTTCACTTGTATGAACACACACGTGAAGATAATTTAATGTAACTGATTACTTGCCATTAACGCGTATACATACACACACACAGACAAGGCGTACACATATGCAGTGAATCGGCAGTTAGAGTTATTAGATCAATGGAATTTCACTCAGATGATTATATACGACCAGAAACATTAACACACATATGCATACATGAGACAAATTTACCTAGTGAAATGTCAGCTATGTTTAAGAGATCTATCAATGAGTATAAATGAAGCGGTTTAGACTTGAGAATTGTGTATTAAGTGTTACTCACATAGTCAAAAATTATTTCATATAGGACTATAAGGATAAACAAAATTTATCATTAACGAAAGGTATAATCTCATTTACACATGCGTTTCGTGCTTATTGGTTACTCATAAGTAGGGGCCGTTACTACGCCCTATATCAACTATATATTTGGTCAAGAAGTATTGGGTCAATTTGACAATAAATTTCCTATAGGAATATATATACCATCATATATATATATATATATATATATATATATATATATATATATATATACATCATATATATATATATATATATATATATATATATATATATATATATATATGTATATGTTGTTTTGCAATGCGACTGCAAAGCCAACTCATTATATATAATATACACCGTTCCAATAAACAGTATCAGCACTAACTTTGTCGAGTTTGTACCTTGTACCTCCAATATGGTTGCCAAATCGGTTTGTGGTACCAACACTATGGTTGTCGAGTCGGTACATGATATCAACATAATGCATTTCAAGATGAACTAAATTTCACTAAAATTGAGAATTGCAATTACTTCCAGAACACCCATTATTTCAGTAAATTTATGCATTCTAGTCTATATCGATATCAATTATCACTTTCCGGCGTAATTGTTCAATTAAATATATAATAGTTATCTAATTTTTGTGGCGAAATAATCTATATATATAGGTGTTGCGCACCTAATAGCAAATAAGTTCAAATGTAACCAGAAGGTTAAACCAAAGTCAGCATGAACAAAAGGTAGAATCTCATGTATGCATACATTTTGTGATTACTGGCATCTCGGCAACCATGGTGTTGTTACCAGATGCGGACTCGGCATCTATAGATTTTGTTAAAAGTTTTATATTGTGAGTTGGCTTTGAGGTCGCACTGTTGAATACTATAGAAAATTAACTGCACTTTTGCTTGTATACGCGCTCATATAAGAGATAATACCGTCCAAATGTGTCACATTTCTCACCCAAATACATAGTGGGAATATGGCGTAGTACCGTCTCCCACCGAAGAGTCACCAGTAAGCACGAAACGTATGTGTATGTGAGATAATAACTTTCTTTCATGCTGATTGTGGTTTATACTTCTGTTCCAATTTGGACTAATTTGCGACAAGTTGCGCAACGCATAACACAAAACTGCATATATATTCGTTCTCCGCAACATACAGTATATACGACTTAAGAGTTTTCAAACTCGTAAGGAGAAGTGCTTGCCATTGAAAACGCTTCCGAAACTGGAATCCAAAATATCCGGAGTAAGAATGAAGACCATGGATGAAAACACCTCGTTTCGCACCAAATGGCCAGGTTATTAATTTATTCCCTATCACGCAACAAAAGTGTTTTTTAACTCACGATTAGTCAATTATATTGTGGAGCAGCCTTTCCACTTCCCTTACCTTTAATCAATTTAGGTTATTCATATTCGATTGCCGGTTAAGTAATCACAACCTATTCAAAACGTGTCACGGAATGAAATGGGGACGTGGGTTTGAAGATGCAATCGAAAGAGTACAATTCTATGGTACAGTGGTAAGGTCGAAGTAATTGGACTGTAAAATTCGGGTAAACAAACTTTGTTCATTGAAATAAATATCGGAGGTCAACAAAAGTGAAAAATTAAGGGAGAGAGAGAGGGAGTTAGAACAAAAGTTAGTTGAGGGAAGCGGTAATTTGCCAATATTGACTTAAAAGATGTGGCACGTTTCAATCCCCCATAGGAAAATACCCCATTCTCTTGTGGCTAATAAGTCAAATTAGGTAGAAATTAAATTAAAAATTTTAAATGTTACTTTTATTATAGGCAGAAATGCAAAAGCACAATATATATTGCAATCGTAAGAACTGTGAGACTGCATCATATATAATTGTTCCTATCTTACTCTCTTAGTTTCCCAATAACAAAATCTTTTTTTTAAATCTTTCACTCAATCCAAATTTGTTTATGAGATTCTTTGATAATACTTTTGTAATTTGGAATCATAGGGATAAGGAAGTGCAGATATTTTATTATTTAGAAAATCTGCTAGGAGAATTACAATCTAAGTCGGAAAGAGGAAAAGTGGTGAGTTATCATTTCTGGGTGTGAAATTGAGCAGAAGTCGTCCGCTTTTCGAAAATGATGTTTATTGGAAAGATACTTATTCTGGTATTCTCCGAAGCGTTATCTCTATCCGTTTGGAATGAAAATAGGCAATCTATATAAAGGAAGTTTTATAACAATTTATTTTAAATACCAATTAAATGAACTGATTAGTTTGATGTGTGTATTCATTAAAAATGATTATCCGATTATAGTAATAGAAAACTTCTTCGAACGCGACCACAAATGCACTACTGTGTAATTAGAGATGATATTTTCAAATTCCTATCGGATAATGTGTATTGTGTATTTGAAGAATAACTTTCCTGCAAGCCCTGTCGTTAAATGCGATAAAATGGTAAAATTTATTGATTTGAAATTAAATCAGGCTAAGTATGACAGTTGTAAAAGCACATGACTATGCTATTAGCGTATGCATGATCAAGTAGAAAACTAATGCCATTAGAAGCTAACCACATTATCAGAACAATATTTAAAACAGCGTTTTTTTAAACATCAAGTTACCGAAACAGGAGAAGAAAAGAGAACCCTCGATTCATCAGGGTTATATGAAATTTCTTGCGAAGATTGTAATTTTAATTATATTATAGAAAACATGCGCCATCTAAAGGGAAAATAGAGCCACAATCAACAGCCACAAGTTCACTCAGATAAAGTGGGAAGGCTGTAAACGCTTTTCCATATGCCATTTCAATGGGTGAACCAGGTTAATTAGGGAATCGATTGGAATTAAATCTGATAGGGATGTCATGAATGTAAGATAAGTTTAAAAATCTTTAGACCAAATATATAATGTGCTTGCAGAAAAAGATGGCTGAATGTAACAGAAGCATTAATAAAAACTTGTAATAGGCCATGAATTTGAATAAGATATGAGAAAATAATAGTGTGGGTGTAGAACACTTCTGGCTGATTTCGTTGCATCCTAGTTGCAATTTTAATTTATTTTATCTCCATTTTGTCCTTGTGCCTACAGTGAAAATAATTTATTTCAACTCTTTTTCTATTTATTTAAATCAACTTTGCGATCTTGATTTAAACACCAATTCCATTATATATCTATATTTGTTAGTATAAACCAAGCTTTGTATAATGTAGAATAGAAAATTAATCCTGTAGATCGATTTCGTACATACTGGGAAATATACATGTACTGCCAATACGGCTCGAACCTCGGCATGTCCTCTTCGGAGTTTGTGATTTTAACCACTGAGCCACCCTGCCGCGCCTTTTCTATTTAATTCCTTTCAATTTTGATTTTGTCAGCCGAAATCCTTTACAGAAAAATAGTTCCTAAACTGGAGCATTTCAATGAGCTATTATTTAAACAAATATTTCTACATGAGTGCTTCCGAAAACTTACTCTCACTTTCTTTCTCTCTCTGGGTGACGTCCAATTGTATCCTTTGGATATAACTTATTTCAACGAGCGAATTTTCTTTTCAAACTCTACTGAGTAATACTACGCTGAGTTTAACACTGCATCGTAGAGTTGTATTCATTCAATGTTATCCTAAACCCATCTCGATTTCTCCTCATAACCTATCACCCTATGGATGTGATTTCAAAACGGGGAATCAAGTATTACACACATTAAGTATTTTACTGTAAATGTGTTGTAATTTCTGCGCGCTTGGAAAGAAATTATAGATTTAAGTCAGTATCTGCATTTAAATAGGTTAACTCACACTATCTTTTGCATATTTATTTATAAGTATAAATATATAAGGGTTGTAAACTTATATATATATATATATTCCTTTTTTGAGGATGTTCTTATATGCATGTGTGATCGTTAAGGGCTTACTTGAGCTCAAAATTTTGTATTTCACCCGTCATATGCGCCTTAAAACAATTAGTGAACTTCTATGATATTATCAAGTATTTAATTATATTGTGTTGTGGATTCACACGCATATATATATATATATATATATATATATATATATATATATATATATATATATATATATATATATATATATATATATATATATATATATAGACATGTTTATGTATATGCGTATGTGCTAATATGCGTTGTTGTACGCAGTTATTAAAGGCCTTATATTTGATTCTTACCCTAATCTCCAGGCATTATCAGTAATATATTTAACTAAGAATTTAAGTTTTTTGAAATATCTCAGTTTGGAACGAGAATGCGTGTATTATCATAATGTGTTTGCGAAAGTGTGGTTTCGAAATGTTCACAAATCTGCATTGTCTATATTACTTCAATTATCCGTGGAAGTTATATGTATTTTTGAATGTTACTGATCTACAGTATCACTTCGATCTCATATACAGTCAGTCCTCTCTATTTCACGGATCGATTGACGCGGATTCACGACATCGCGGATTGTTGTCATTATATTATACGAGAAAATAAGAAAATATATCACGGATTTTCCGATAATGTCGAAAATAATCACGATATATGAAGATCCAAAATATTTTGTTAATTCCATTAAAACATTAATATAAATAGTATTTCCTAGTCTACGAACAACAAAGCAAGCATAAAATTGTATAAAACCTGTACATACCTTGTATTTGATTTTTTAACTAGCATGACAAAAAAAGAATCATACGTACAACAGTTCTGTATCGGCGTACTTACTACTCTGTTGTTGGCAAAACACAAAGCTTAGAAACTCGGTGAAGAAGTGCGATGTAAGACGGTTTCTGATTGGTTTTAATGGTTACTGACGACGAATCAGCTCCCAATTTTTTTACTTTAATATTCTAAAATTTAAATATTTGTGCCTGTTTTAGATTAGGGTACTGTGCATACGTGATCTGTAAAAGGGTGGTTTGTTAGCAGTACGTAAAGGGAGGGTTTTAAAAGTCCGAGTACATGTTAAATAAGTAATGTAAGTATGGTGTCCCTACTTCGCGGATTTTCAGCTATCGCGATCGGTCTTGGAACCTACTGCCTGCCATAAACAAGTGTTAACTGTATCAAGGAAACAGGAAAATCGCCCATCTGATAGCGAAGACTAAAAAGCGTACTGCGGATCTAAAGCATCAGGTTCGGATTAAATAACCATATTAGCCAAAGCATTGCAATTTAGCTGACAGTTCTTCAGGAATTGTCGCCGCCGTATTATTTATAATAGAAGGAGCGATAACTGTCATTTAATCGGATTCGTGTCTCAAATCTTCTCAATAAAGAGACATGCTACAAGTTGTAGATTGTTCATTGAAAAAGTATTTTGTGTTTCAAATGTGAATTTTCTAGGTATATCTTTTCGGAGAATTTTTTCCCCAAACGATCGTATTTGTAAATCCTATTATACTCATGGGACTGATATTATGCAACCAATATGGTCCACTTAAAGGATTTCTCTAAATTATTTTGATTTCAGTTACTTGATCAGTATTGTTTGATTTCCAGTGCTTTTAGTTTACTAATCTGCTTGTGGCGACGGAGCCACAATACTTACTTTTACACAAGTTAGAATTTTGCGTTCTCTACTACACTTTACATACTAATGAAGACGCATTCTGTAAATCCCTTTGTTCTGTTGCTAATTTTGATTCGCGGATTATTCACATTTGAAAATAGAAAATCTTTTAAATTCTTCATTTGACATTGATAGCATATTTGACCTGGTCGTTAGGCACAATTAGAAAAAGCTTCAGTTTTAATCGAGATTTCTCGTTTAAATTGTCAATTTTTTAATCTTTTCATGATTCCGATCGAAATAGTAACAGATTTATGACATATTTAGCACACGTTATAAGTTCAGCGTTATTTGCATCAATTTGAAATGACGATTCCCTACTTTGCTCCTATTAGACCGGAATTCATTACCGTTTCGAGGTTTTTTGCTACTTTAGGTGGATTTATGTGGGTAAACTGTCTTCCGCAGCCATTTACTCAATTAATTTAAGTAGTTTTTTTCATCGCAAAAGCCAAGTTTTTGTTTTGTTCATAGGTTTTAGAAGGTCTGTCCTGTATCCCAAAAGGATTTCCTATTAAGTTGTTCTTGATTTACTTTAGTTATGGGAAAACCCGTTTTGATTTTTGTTAATTTGCTCCTAGTATGACCATTATCTCTCAATCCACAACGTCGACGCATTTACCCCATCGGCATTCCTTAATTCGTATTCTTATCTATGCATTTCATGATTTCATTATCTCGTCATAGAATTTAGAATTACGATATTGATTGTTACTCCGTGTAACAGTTTGGTGTTTGCAAATTGCGAGGGTCGTTGCCCTGTCGAATAGAGTCCTAATCAGACTGACATCTCGGGGTTTACATGATTACTATTATTATATATTTTATTACACTTTTTGACACTTATTAATCTTGCGTACACTGTATAAAGTCAATTTTTACTCTTTAATTGACATTTTAAAAAAACAAATATTGTCTTTGTTGTATACGCCTACATTGTACCAGAAAAGTATAGCTTTGTTAGTAAGTATATTTGATATGTGCACTTTTAGCACGTAGCATCAAATATCTGCTTAGATAGGCTGTGTGCTTTATGCATCCTTTCAACACTGAACAGTGAGCTCATCGATTAAATTAGTTAGTGAGAATAGTTTGCGCAGCATACGCAATCAGTATCACTGGTGTTGTGGTGCACAAACTGCGTATTTGGCGCTAATAAGTGCGGCTGCCGCATCTCAACATTGCAAAACATTATTTTTATGCACTGTGGTTTCATCATTTTTAGTTACGCCATTCAACAAATATGCCGGAAAATGTAATTGGTGTCTAGTTGAAGTCCGTACATTTAGCTCACAAATTAGTTATGAATTAAACAGTTTTCAATTGCGCGAGTGGTGGTAACAATTCTTTAAATCAAGTTTGCGAGCTGGTAGTAAACACCAATCCTATTGCATTTAACTAGTCGTCGAACAGCATAGCAACACTGACGTCATTCACACGTGCTGACACGTTTCGACCATCCATGATTAGCATCCGAGTACGACTGCAAACTGCATTATAACGGCGGCATTTACCTCTACCCTTGCTTAATGATAATTCATCAACTAGTCGTTTCGAGTAATGACGTTAATGGCGACTCTGGAGCATACACCTTTGATTCATGTGTACATGACAAACCCAGATGTCCTATTCTGTCATTACTTGTTAACTATATCCAAAGTTGCCTTACAGTTAAGTTTCGGCATCTTTACGAATGTAATTAACAATTTAAGGCGTAAATTCTAAAAATGTCTCATCAAATAGTCGTGAAAAAAACTAATTGATGCACGCAATCCTTTGCTATGCATCATATTTTTTGCGAACTTCACTGTGCATATAAATGACAGCAGCGAGAATGGTGCATTGTGGATAGCTATGTCTTCAACTATGTTTTTGCTAATTCATCTGTTTCGCAGGGTGCACTTTTTGCATTTGTCTTCTCTTCCACATTTTCGGTCATATAAAAGTCTTGTTTCTTTGTCCTAAAAATTTTGATAGCTTGGTATCGAAATATCTGTCTACGTGCGTATTTATGCTGCAGTTTGAAATTAACTTTGTTAATCGATTGATGAAAAATATTTGCATTGTGCCATAAATTAATTGAAAGCATTTGTCTAAAGCAGGCAAATACCCACAAACTAGAATTTTTACTCTTTTTTCTCATCAACTCTAATTTTACCCTTTCGTGTAAATTTGTTGTCTTATTTTTTGTTAAATCAGGCAATCGATCTTTAGATAAACACCAATCCTATTGGATCTAACCAGTATCACGACAAAGCAAAAATACTGTAAGTCACGCGTACATACTTGTATCGATCTTCCATTATCATCTTCACACGATGCCGGCCAACCGACTAACGAGGATCAAACGGCAATTCATTCAAGACAAGATATGCGGCTCTTATACCTAGTAGACTTGCTTACATAATAATTAAACGAACATTGGTTGCGCAGGCGGTGATAACAATTATTATAATCAAGGTCGCGATCTTGATATAAGCACCTGACCCATTATTTACGTACATATATCAGTGTAAACTAAGACTTTTATAGTGTAAAAAGGCAATTTATCCAGTAGACCGGTTTCGTCCTTATTGAGAACTCACCATGCTTTGGCCAGAATAATTGTTATCACCCCCCGCGCAACCAATGTTCGATTAATTAAATAAATGTTCATTTCATACTATTTCCCATGTAGTGTGGTGTCTGTTCAGTAATGACAGATTGGAGATGGTTAGTTGGTACTTTGGGTCTAAATGGATGCCATATGAGCTCCAACTAAAAGGAAAAATAGACTAACCAAGTTACATTAGTTAGTATATAACTGAAAATTGTGTGTAGTGTAGTGTGCGATGCGGTGGCTCAGTGGTTAGAGCACGAGATTCCGAAGCAGACGTGCCCAGGTTCGAGCCTTGTCCGCGGCAAATTATGGCCAGTACGAAACCGGTCTACTGGCTGAATTGCCTTTTCTACACTATACAAGACTTATTTTATATTGACATATGTAAGTAATTAATGGGTCAGGTGCTTATATCAAGATCGCAACCTTGATTACATAATACTTTACAGGAAATAACATAACTTTTGTTCAGCTTTCGAGACATGTATTTAAGTTATACAGTTAAATCATCCATGATTACGGAATTTGTGATAGTGTATGGTTAATGGGGTTTGGGTGTCTAAGATAAAAACCAGTGCCATATTATTCAGAATGTCACACTAAAAAGCAGACCTACCGCCAGTTACACGTAGTGACGCGTTTCGATCTTCAGGACAAGGCATACATATGGTATACGCAATCAGATACGCGGCTCTTACTCCTAGTAGGCTTGTGCACATAGTATTTAACTGGAAACGTCGGGTTCACAATTACTATACAGTTACTGACTATTATTTAACGTACCACTTGTGATAATATAGACTCTTATTTTCATAATTGTTGTTATAAAATTTGTGTTTAGGTTCATAAATTCTTGCAACAGAACAAGGCTTGGGAGGCCAGCCAACCAATCTTGTTGCAAACAGATTTTTTTCGATTCAATATAGCGTGATGAGAAGCCAATAAGTGTGTACATATGTATAATGCAAATGTCTGGCTGTGATTTATAGGTTGTGCCTAGGCGCCAATACGTTGATAATAATATGATAAGATAGAATGACATACTTTTTAGATTAAAAAATAATAGCAATCATAAAAAATAAAATAATAATTATTTTTAGTTTCCTTATTACCATGAATTATACAATTTTAGTGTATGACAGAGGCCACCTGGTCTCAAAACTTAAGCTATGACGATACAAATAAAAATTGGACTTTGTTAAAAAATATTAGGCTCCCGAATCCTACGCCTTTTGACTACCATCTTCTCATTAAATTATGAATAAAATTTATAAATAATCTGCACGATTCAAAATACTGTTTTATTCACTTTAGATTCCCTTTAATGTTTTATTTGATATAATTGCAAGTTTGAGTGATAACAGTGATTATGATTGTTGAATTCTAACCAAAATATTTCGTGTTTTAAGCTGCGTCCAATTTTCTGTTCTATCTTCCTGGTCTTCGTGTTATTCTGTGTCGCTTTCAAGATCCGTTCTCCTTGTTTCATCTTTACCTACATCAATTTATTGTTCTTCCTTTTCATTAGCCATAGTTTTCATCTGTGTTTCATTTCCTGTGATACAGTTTATTATCAATTAATGTGAAATGGAAATTTATTGGTGTGGTCTGCTTTTCGCTGACGTTTTATGAGACAAGAAGGCATTTTTGTTCATTATCTACATCTTCTTTAATGCAATGAAGTATTTGTTGTTGCTATGGTAACTATTTAGTTTATCAGATTGCATTTGCACTTTTTTCGTATTAAGCATAGTTGAGTTTCTTGTTGTGGGTTTTCTTTTTTGAATCTGCTACCTGTAATGTCTTGCTTTGTGTCTTATTTTTATGGTTTTAAATAGTGTATATTGTTGTTTTCCGATTTATGTTGGCATTTTTATGCTTCTTTTGATTGGTTAGTTTGTTTCTTGTAAATTTTGTGGCTATGACATTTTCCAAAAACCCACTTTGCAGGTTTCTGTCTTACTGAACTGCCTAATTTATTTTCCTTATTGGACTATAATGCACGTCTTCTACGGGTTAACTACCAGTGATTAATCAATCATGTTCAAAAAGGTAACCAGTGGGACATTTTTAGTTATATTCAGAATCAGATTATTATTTGTGTATCTACAAAATCTCAATCAATATGATATAATAATTTTTTCGATTTCACATAGAAACATATCATATTGTCTCACATTTTTCAATAAAAAGAAGGAATATAAGTATTCGTTTATTAATAGAATATATTTGTGTTAACGTCCTGCAACTTTAACGTTTTCTACAATAAACTAATACTATTTTTTGGCTAAATCTACGAAATATTTACATTGATTGGCCTTCCAACACTAAGTTATAAATAGTTTTTAGGTGCATGTTGCTGAATAGTTTGTTTTAAAAAGTATTTTTAAGGCGATTACGTAAGAAAGAAACGATACAAGAAGACATTTACTTGGTTATTTTAAACATAATTTTATTTTGAGCACACCAATAGACATCACTGCTACAAATGGTACTATTTCGTTAATATTTACCTAAAATTATAGACCTGATTCTTTTCGCATAAAACCAAGAAAACTAATTTTTACATAGGTGGGCATATTGTTTTGATTATAAAAAATCCAAGCAGTTTATTTTAATAAATCGTTCATGTCAAGAATTTTGATAAAAATGGTTGTACTTGAGCAGACTCTTCTACGCTATGCGATTAGTCATAGAAATTGGATTGGTGTTAGTTTCAAGTTTGTAAACAAAGATAAAATTTTCAAAATTCCTAGATACTTTTCATCAACATTAGCATAAACTAAATCAAAATGCAATCAGGCTTAGCCAAGCACATGTAATAGCTACTAATGTTCAACACGGGGTTCGTTATGTTTCAACTATCCTATTTATTAACCGGAATTCCTGCGGCTAAACATCGAAATTGCAAGGTTATATTACCACAATTTACGTCATGCACCATGGAAGCTACGCAATGTATTCAATGTTCATATTTTTTTACCGAATTCTGTTATTGTGCAAATGTGTTGCAGATATTTTTTTGCATTATTAGTCCAAGATCTTGCCGCGTTTTGCGTACGCGGGTAATAGCTGTACACGGGCAGTTACACAAAGATCCGATTTGTCACTATTTCCAATTTTGTTTTGTCTTTGATCGGGTTGACTCATTTTTACTTCAATTGGAAATGCGGTTCTATCACATCTTTGTTTACTGGCGACGTTTCGGTGCCTACTTTCCAGCACCATCATCAGGCAACACAACACTGATCACAATAGCAGATATAAGCAAATGTGGTAACCTCGTTCCAAAACCATTCTATTTATATATATTTGACTCAACACTATTTTAATCATAGAATTTGTCTCAGTAACTAAACTCAATATATAACTTTTTATAATTAGCAGACCAATCATTACCTCACCTATACCTCATCTCATCTCGTATGCAGAATATTTTAGGGGAGAGAGACAGTATCGAACCTTTTGTTATTTGTTATAACTGTATTGCTACTATGTCACGGTAATCAAAATTTAAAAATGCTAAAACTAAAACCTTGACTATCATATACTGTATTTTATTTAAAGCCGGGAACTCTAATGTATACAATGGTGTGTGAGGTATTGCGCACATAGCAACAAAATAGTTCAAATATGGAGCAGCAAGTAACGTAGATGGATGGAGAGTGAATGTTATATCGACGCTTAGGTGAACGATTAAAGAGAGAAAGATAGAGATAGCCTGGACAACTAACGTTTTTCAAAAAACTAATCGTAAGCACAATGCGAAGTTAATCAACTATTGGAAATAATTGCATAAGAATATTTGCTCATATGACTAAAATAATTCATTATATCTATATACATATATATCTAAATATAATATCGTAAAACCTTATATATATATATATATATATATATAAAGAGAGAGAGAGAGAAAAAGGACCATTGATAATTATTAAATATGAATAATTTCTATTCTTATTATATATTTATTTATTACGTTAGTCACACCTTATATCAATATATAAAATACATGTCAATATGTATAAAAACATATATATGAATATAAGCAACAGTATGAGACCAACATCCCTAATCCTATATATATATATATATATATATATATATATATATATATATATATATATATATATATATATATACGTTTGCATATTTCAAATTATTATTTTATTCTTTTCTTACTGTTTTTTTTATTTACCAATTAATCAAATTGTATATTTATTTATTCACACCTTATATAAATATATAAAATACATATAAATATGTATAAAAACATATATATATAAATATAAG
>JAQBSW010007134.1:0-43078 GCA_029291075.1 Eudiplozoon nipponicum
CCCAAAGTTCCAACTAACCATGCTCAATCTGTCATTACTGAACAGACACCACATTACATGGGGAAATAGTATTGAAATGAACATTTATATAATTAAACGAACATTGGTTGCGCGGGTGGTGATAACAATTATTATAATCAAGGTTGCGGTCTTGATATAAACACCTGACCCATTAATTACTTACATATGTCAGTATAAACTAAGAATTGTATAGTGTAGAAAGGCAATTCATCCAGTAGACCGGTTTCGTCCTTATTGGGAACTCATCAAGTACTGGCCAGAATTTGCCGAGGACAGGATACGAACCTGGGCACGTCTGCTTAGTATATAACTGAAAATTGTGTGTAGTGTAGTGTGCGGCAGGATAGCTCAGTGGGTAGAGCACCAGATTCCGAAGCAGACGTGCCCAGGTTCGTATCCTGTCCGCGGCAAATTCTGGCCAGTACTTGATGAGTTCCCAATAAGGACGAAACCGGTCTACTGGATGAATTGCCTTTTCTACACTATACAATTCTTAGTTTATACTGACATATGTAAGTAATTAATGGGTCAGGTGTTTATATCAAGACCGCAACCTTGATTATAATAATTGTTATCACCACCCGCGCAACCAATGTTCGTTTAATTATATAAATGTTCATTTCAATACCATTTCCCCATGTAATGTGGTGTCTGTTCAGTAATGACAGATTGGGCATGGTTAGTTGGAACTTTGGGTCTAAATGGATGCCATATGAGCTCCACCTAAAGGAAAAATTGACTAACCAAGTTACATTAGTTAGTATATAACTGAAAATTGTGTGTAGTGTAGTGTGCGGCAGGATAGCTCAGTGGTTAGAGCACCAGATTCCGAAGCAGACGTGCCCAGGTTCGTATCCTGTCCGCGGCAAATTCTGGCCAGTACTTGATGAGTTCCCAATAAGGACGAAACCGGTCTACTGGATGAATTGCCTTTTCTACACTATACAATTCTTAGTTTATACTGACATATGTAAGTAATTAATGGGTCAGGTGTTTATATCAAGACCGCAACCTTGATTATAATAATTGTTATCACCACCCGCGCAACCAATGTTCGTTTACTTATAGAAAGATGATTCAACGAACATCGAATCAAGAATTAATGCAATTTTGAAAAAGATGGAAAAACATGTTCTACCATCGGTGGCTGACTCCGAGATTAGATCAAAACTCACAGAAGACATCCAAAAAGCAAAACCAGTCGGAACAAACACCGCAAGATTGTACGGCAAACCAAAAACTCATAAAGCCATGACAGCCTCAGGAGCTCCTTCGATGCGGCCCATTATGTCAATGATCAACGCTCCACAACATAAACCAGCCAAATTTCTCTGCAAACTACTTGAACCAATACGGAGCATCATAAACGCTAACACTATCAAGGACTCCTTCGAACTAGCAAATGAATTGAAGGGGAAGAACATCCTACAGAATAAAATGGTCTCGCTTGACGTCGCATCCTTATTTACAAACATACCACTGGATAAGACAACGGAGATCTTGTGTGACCTCATCAAAAATGAGTTTTTTGACTTCCCTATAGACACCAATGACATCAAAGACCTCATATTAGCATGTACTAAAAACGTGCAATTTACATTCGAAGGGATATACTACCGCCAGATCAATGGTGTAGCTATGGGAAGTTGCATCGCACCCCTCCTGGCAGATGTATACATGTATCACCTGGAAAAAACGAGCCTAAAAGGTATAATTGACCAGTGCGCACTCTACAAAAGGTATGTAGATGATATCTTGTTGTTCATCTCAGAAGCAGCAGACCCTTCCGAAATCCTCAAACAAGCAAATGGAGTCGATCCAGACATCAAATTCACTCTCGAGGTAGAGAAAGACGACAGTTTTCCCTTCCTTGACATCAAACTCACTCGAGAAGCAAACGGAGATTTGACACTGGCCATACATAGAAAATCCACTTTCACCGGACAATACATTCATTACAGCAGTAGTGTGCCAAAATCCCACAAAAGAAACTTAGTAAAAAACCTAGCAAACAGAATCAGGAAGATCTGCTCTGAACACAAGATTGAGGAAGAACTGGGCTACCCCAGGAAAATTTTGCTAATGAACAACTACCCAGAGCGTTTCATTGATGTCAACATCAGACCACGGCAGATTCGTACTAGAGAGGATACCGGCAAGCAGGTTTTCCTAAACTTACCATTTAGAGGCGACGTACCAGCCTCAATAATTGCACGGCGGCTGAATAGAATAACTAAGGACAACTTTCCCAGTGTTAAAGTTAATATGACATTTAGTACACAGAGAATCATGAGGTTGGATGCCAAAGATCAATTGCCAATTCTCTCCAAATCATTCATAGTCTACAAATTCTCATGTATGTGCGGTAGCACATATATCGGACGTACGAAGAAGCAATTGATAAGCAGAATCCAGCAACATTTGCCACAGAAATTGATTAACAAAGGCTTGTCACCGTCAGGAAAATCAGCTATTTCCGATCATATATTGGCAACGGGGCACCCTGTCAATTCGACCAATTTCACAATTCTACATAAAGCAAAATCAGAAAAATTATTATTTATCTACGAAGCACTTTACATAAAACAACAAGCACCTGACCTTAACATTCAAAAGTTTCATCACACGACTGGCCAAGTAACAAAATTCAACAACAATCTACTAGTATCCAGCCAAGAACAAACAGGCCCTCGACTAGAATCAACAAACGTACAATCGGATTGGCAACAAACTGAAGTGGAAATAACAGAGGCGCATACGATGACAGAAGTCTCCAAACAATGTGAGCGTTTAACACTGCAATCAACACTGGCGTTGTTACCACGTGAAAACGACAACTTTGCGCAACGAGGTGAAACGATCAACTATACTGGGAAAAGTAGCACTTGTATATGTAACAGTGAACAATGCGCACAAATGGTTAATTCTCAAGCTATCAAAACAATAATGACAAGATATCAGACATCACTTCGCAATACTGCGAGAATGACCTTTACATGCAAACACGCATACACACAAACACAAACGCATACACACTCACCAACTAGTCAAAACAAGAAACAGCAGTAAAAACGAGTCAGATTTGTTACCACTAGCATAATCAAATGAAAACCCAAAATGTATAAATATGTATGATTGTATAAGAGATTCTCTGTACTAAATGTCATATTAACTTTAACACTGGGAAAGTTGTCCTTAGTTATTCTATTCAGCCGCCGTGCCATTATTGAGGCTGGTACGTCGCCTCTAAATGGTAAGTTTAGGAAAACCTGCTTGCCGGTATCCTCTCTAGTGCGAATCTGCCGTGGTCTGATGTTGACGTCAATGAAACGCTCTGGGTAGTTGTTTATTAGCAAAATTTTCCTGAGGTAGCCCAGTTCTTCCTCAATCTTGTGTTCAGAGCAGATCTTCCTGATTCTGTTTGCTAGGTTGTTTACCAAGTTTCTTTTGTGGGATTTTGGCACACTACTGTTGTAGTGAATGTATTGTCCGGTGAAAGTGGATTTTCTATGTATGGCCAGTGTCAAATCTCCGTTTGCTTCTCGAGTGATTTTGATGTCAAGGAAGGGAAAACTGTCGTCTTTCTCTACCTCGAGAGTGAATTTGATGTCTGGATCGACTCCATTTGCTTGTTTGAGGATTTCGGAAGGGTCTGCTGCTTCTGAGATGAACAACAAGATATCATCTACATACCTTTTGTAAAGTGCGCACTGGTCAATTATACCTTTTAGGCTCGTTTTTTCCAGGTGATACATGTATACATTCGCCAAACAATGTAGCGTTAACACTGCAATCAACACTGGCGTTGTTACCACGTGAAGTCTTTGCGCAACGAGGAATGATTAACTATACTGAGGCACTTGTAGAGGTAATGTGAACAATGCGCCAAATGAGCAATAATTCGCAAGCTATCAAAACATTAATGACATATATCTGACATCACTGAATAGCAGAATGACTTTAAATGCGAACACGCATGTTAGACACTAAATACAACGCATATTCACTCATCTGGTTCAAAACAAGGAACAGCAGTAAAAACGAGTCAGATATGTTACCACTAGCATAATCAATTGAAAACCCAAAATGTATAAATATGTATGATTGTATAAGAGAGGATTAGTATTCACGAAATAAATGGCCTTTATCCACTTTGTTATTTGTGTTTTCCCATTTATAAGAATATATATATATATATATATATATATATATATATATATATATATATATATATATATATATATATATATATATATATACATGTGTGTGCCCATACGTCTCTTTATAACGTCGAATTCAATTTAGATTCACCCAAAAAATATATATATCGTACAAACTGTCTCTAATAATAACGATTACCTTCTTTGTGAATAAATCTAGATTTATCTGATGAAAATTTAACATTATAAATTTAATCTGTGAAATAAAGATTTCTTTGGCTTCAATTTGATCTTTGATTTAAGTAAAAGCCAATATTATGGCGGAGTGATATTTCCGACAATGATTTTTATGGAAATAAAAATCTTTTATTTGACTCTTTGCCAATTCTCTAAATATTCGCTGAAACAGCTGATCATTCTGTTTGAACGAAGATTTCTATTTGTGCAAACATGTATTTATATATGTAAGTATGTAGAAAACAAGTAACTTGTGTCAGGCTGGACTCCTTAAATATTTCTGATTTTATATACATTGTACGTATATATATATATATATATATATATATATATATATATATATATATATATATATATATATGTAAATATATAAATATATATACATTTATATATATATATATATATATATATATATATATATATATATATATATATATTCTTATAATTAGGAAAAAAAACACAAATAACTAAGAGGATAATGGCCATTTATTTCGTGAATACTAAACGTCTCTTATACAATCATACATATTTATACAATTTGGGTTGTTAATTGGTTATGTTTTTGGTGACAAATCTGACTGGTTATTACTGCTGTTTCTTGTTTTGACTAGTAGGTGAGTGTGTATGCGTTTGTGTTTGTATTGTGTATGTGTTTTTGCATGTAAAGGTCATTCTCGCAGTATTGCGAAGTGATGTCTGAGATCTTGTCATGATTGTTTTGATAACTTGAGAGTTAGCCATTTGTGCAAATTGTTCACTGTTATCTATACAAGTGCTGTTTTTCCCAGTATAGTTAATTGTTTCACCCCGCTGCGCGAGAGTGCTATTTTCGCTTGGTAACAACGCTAATGTTGATTGTCTTGTTAAACGCTCACACTGTTTGGAGACTTCTGTCATCGTATGCGCCTCTGTTATCTCAACTTCACCTTGTTGCCTCGTATGCGCCTCTGTTATCTCAACTTCACCTTGTTGCCAATCCGATTGTACGTTTGTTGATTCTAATCGAGGGCCTGTTGGTTCTTGGCTGGGTACTAGTATATTGTTGTTGAATTTTGTTATCCTTGGCCAGTCGATAAGGATATCATGTTGATGAAACTTTTGAATGTTAAGTTCAGGTGTTTGTTGTTTTATGTAAAGCGCTTCGTAGATAAAAAGTAATTTTTCAGATTTTGCTTTGTGTAGAATTGTGAAATTGGTCGAATTGACAGGGTGCCCCGTTGCTAATATATGATCGGAAATAGCTGATTTTCCAGACGGTGGCAAGCCTTTGTTAATCAATTTCTGTGGCAAATGTTGCTGGATTCTGCTTATCAATTGCTTCTTCGTACGTCCGATATATGTGCTACCACACATACATGAGAATTTATAGACTATGAATGATTTGGAGAGAAGTGGCAATTGATCTTTGGTATCCAGCCTCATGATTCTCTGTGTACTGAATGTCATATTAACTTTAACACTGGGAAAGTTGTCCTTAGTTATTCTATTCAGCCGCCGTGCAATTATTGAGGCTGGTATGTCGCCTCTAAATGGTAAGTTTAGGTAAACCTGCTTGCCGGTGTCCTCTCTAGTACGAATTTGCCGTGGTCTAATGTTGACATCAATGAACCGCTCTGGGTAGTTGTTCATTAGCAGAATATTCCTGAGGTAGCCCAGTTCTTCCTCAATCTTGTGTTCAGAGCAGATCTTTCTAATTCTGTTCGCTAGGTTGTTTACTAAGTTTCTTTTGTGGGATTTTGGCACACTACTGTTGTAATGGATGTATTGTCCAGTGAAAGTGGATTTTCTATGTATGGCCAGTGTCAACTCTCCGTCTGCTTCTCGAGTGAGTTTGATGTCCAGGAATGGGAAACTGTCGTCTTTCTCTACTTCGAGAGTGAATTTGATGTCTGGATCGACTCCATTTGCTTGTTTGAGGATTTCGGAGGGGTCTGCTGCTTCTGAGATGAACAACAAGATATCATCTACATACCTTTTGTAGAATGCGCACTGGTCAATTATACCTTTCAGACTCGTTTTTTCCAGGTGATACATGTATACATCTGCCAGGAGGGGTGCGATGCAGCTTCCCATAGCTACACCATTGATCTGGCGATAGTATATACCTTCGAAGGTAAATTGCACGTTTTTAGTACATGCTAATGTGAGGTCTTTGATGTCATTGGTGTCTATAGGGAAGTCAAAAATCTCATTTTTGATGAGATCACACAAGATCTCCGTTGTCTTATCCAGTGGTATGTTTGTAAATAAGGATGAGACGTCAAGCGAGACCATCTTATTCTGTAGGATGTTCTTCCCCTTCAGTTCATTTGCTAATTCGAAAGAGTCCTTGATAGTGTTAGTGTTTATGATGCTCCGTATTGGTTCAAGTAGTTTGCAGAGAAACTTGGCTGGTTTATGTTGTGGAGCGTTGATCATTGACATAATGGGCCGCATCGAAGGAGCTCCTGAGGCTGTCACGGCTTTGTGAGTTTTTGGTTTGCCGTACAATCTTGCGGTGTTTGTTCCGACTGGTTTTGCTTTTGGATGTCTATATATATTGGATGTATATATATATATATATATATATATATATATATATATATATATATATAATGGGACTGGTTTTTAAATAACGATCGCAACGTTGATTTAAATAACTTCTATCACCGCATACGCAACTAATGTTTCCTTAACCTTGAATACATCTTTTGCCTGTTTTATGAACAAACATTTGATTGCATTTTTCAGCAACTCCGAGAAATATTCAAATATTAGTTCATGTTTGTACTATCCAATTAAGGATTGCGAATTTATAATAATAAGAATTTTTAAAAAAGTAATAATAATAATTTTAAAAAATTTTAATTAAGATAGTAATTATAATAATAATATATAATAATATAGTAATAGTAGTAGTAGTAGTAGTTAATAATATATAATATATAATATATAATAATATATAATATATAATAATAATAATAATAATAAAGTTGAAAACATTCACTCATTTGTGTCACGATTTACTAGGAAGTTTGTGTTTGTCACAGATTAGCTTATTCACAAAAAAATTCCTCTTCATCGATATTAATAGAACAAGTCTATTTGTTGAAACTGGACATTAAATTAACTTGGAAACGATTATTTAATGCAGTTCTGTTTAACCACAGCTTCAAAGACAAACGCTCCCAGTTATACATCCTCTAACAATATAGAAAATCTAGCGGCATTCACATGTACTGAAGCGTTTCGGCCTTCCCTAATCACTATTAAAGCACGAAGGCAAACTGATTAGCCAGGATAAAACCGCAATGCATATGTATAAGGAAAGCAAAATTATACATGCGTCTCTCACTTCAGGTAGTCTTGCAAATATTGGATCAACCAGAAAATTGACTGTGAAATATCTATGCAATCGCGAGCATTAACTCTTTTCCCTTTCGCCATATATATATATATATATTTATATATATATATATATATATATATATATATACATATATATATATATATATAATAAAAATAAACTACGATTTTTGTATGGATGGTGACAGTAAAATTTAAATAATGTTACGTGTTTCCTTATATATATATATATATATATATATATATATATATATATATATATATATATATATTTATATATAACTATATCAATCCATTGTAATTACCAGTCGCTCAACTTACCAAACCTACCATCAAACACGAACTGATGCATTTCGACCTTCCTTAATAATCTGCTGAAAACGACCAAAATCTCATTAGTATGGATCAAATTTAATTGCATCTATTAAATGACAAATTTGAAATTCGGCTCTTATCTCTGGTAGCCTCTGATTCAATTTATTACAAGAGGTAGGAGCCGTAAACCTAGTTTTGTTTTCTTTATATATACATTGCTGTTTGATCCTCGCTCGTTGGTTTCGTTTCGTGTTCTGATGATAAGCATGGGAGTTTAAAATATGTCAGTATAGGTAAATGAAGTTAGTTTTTCCTTGATATGCGGCTGTTCAGATCCAATGAAATTGGGTTTATATCAATCTTGCAAACTTGATTTAAATAATTGTTTTCTCCACCTCCGAAATCAATTACTGTTTATCATGTTCACTTTATTCGAAGCCGCGTTCTGAGTAGTTTAAAAAAAACAGACTCTACAAAATATGACGAAGGTTAAAGTGATTATTTAATCAAAGATAATCGTAACAAACGTTACCTTGCTGAACTCGTCGGCATTATCCGTCGAATTTTTAAATAGGATAGAAAACTGTTCTGTTGAAACAACGTAGGAATCCCGAAAATTGCCTACAATATGGCCGGTAAGAATAAGCAACACTAACTACAATAATGTTGAGTGTTTTGCAAATTGATTCATACAAACACGTTCAGAAATACAACAGGTCGCGCAAATATTATTCTTACCTGCAACACAGTATATATAATGAAAAAAATGTAACATCCGAAAAACATTTTAGAAAACAAAATTCCCCTAATACTTTACAATGTGTAGACTTCAACGTTGGGCAAATTAATGCACTGTAGATGGAGCGCTATTTGCCTTCAATAGCAGCTTTATTTACTGATTTTATTCGCATGCCATATCAATTAAACTAGTCTATTTTGTGTTTTAAAATTTTGGATTTACCGACGCATATATGAAGCAACGCTCAAATGAGATGTCTAGTCTTTGCGAGTGTGACCTACTGACTCGCCTACCGAGCAAGCTATCACCTTTATTACGCTGTTCGTCAATGTTTCGCACGTTCTTTAAACAGTTAAATTAATAAAACACAAAATATAAAATTATCTCTTCATTTCTAGCCTGTATCTAATTCTATTAAAAAAAAGAGTTTATCCCGCAAGAATAGTGCATATTCTCCGCCTGATTTAGTCTACCAGAGTGTACTTCAATCTTTTTTAACCAGACTTTGTTTGAACATAAAAATCAGCAACATTGCACGCTGTAAGCTGGATAAATTTTACGATTCTGTAATCATTCACGTAAGAGCTAATTTATGGATATGTCTCCCTATTTTACGACTATAGCTATCACATATACTCTGTTGTGTTATGAAGTTTTACATTCCAGTACAATTTAAACAGGTTTTAAAGACAAAGGTTATAAGTAGATTCAGTTTAACAAAATGCAATGTAAAAGCAATGCGTTTCTGTCCAAAATATGCTTGTGATTATTTTGCAAAATCACCGAACAGATATTTAAATATATGACCAAGAAACGGGTGTATAAAAAGAATTATTCTTCCTATATAATGTAACATTTAGTTTATACAGAATATACATATAAAACAAAATCCTGATATTTAACTTTAATTCAATATATATATATATTATATTTTTGAATTTAATTAAATAAATTTTAAGCATAAACTATAAATGACACATTGATTGCGATCTTTCTATTAGACCATTTTTTCACCCTTAATAGGTGTTACCTAGTTATTTTTTATTTATGCTATGGAAAAGAAACTAAACCACGTTTATTGGATGCAGAGACGTTAATTTAATTTTTAACCTAACGAAAGCCGCACACTGCAAGTTACCTTAAATTCTCAGTAATACAAAGCAGATAGTTGTGAGTTTGAACATTGTTCACTAAATGTCTGTTACTACCGGGATGTTTCCCAATAACTAGGACACCATGGAACTTAAGATGGTTGTCTTTTGTTATCCTTAAAAATGTGTATCGTATGCAAACCGCATAAAAATAAGTACATACATATATATTGTTAATAAAACTAAACATTGTGTAAGTTAGTAAACGTTCAGTTTCAAATAGCCGGGTTTGGTCCTTATTGAAACTGACAATTTATTGCTAGAATTGCTGCGTTTGAGAGTATATACCAGGAGTATTTCGTTCGATCTTACAACTCAACGTCCACTCTGAAAACGATGTTAATTGCGTGAAATTTTCAATCATATTTACGAATCATGCAAATTAATGCAATTATTCAATGTGAGAGTGGTGCCAACAATTATTATAATAATGTCATCAAACACAATTTCTAGAACGACTGCGCATTGCAATCGTCACATTTAGCGAATCCACGGCTTTGTTTCGATTCCCACTTTTAAGTACGCACCGAGTTCGTCCTCGTAGTGGCTGAGTGATGATTCGTCCTTTTCCTCCGAAGACTTCAACATCATTCATACTAAAAACAGGAAATGAGGTACGATCTAATCTTTGGCAGATATTAGTACCATGCACCTTTGCAGTACTATAATGTTGGTATCGATTACTTACACAATAGAAATAGTGTTAGTATCCTCTACAGACTCGGTATATATGTTATATAGTGTGAGTTAGCGTTAAATTAGCATTGTCGAATACTTTATTTGAAGTTAGATTCACTATTGCAAGTTACACATTCGTCTAGGAGATTATACCGTCCTATTATCCCACAATCTTCACCCAAATATATAGTGGTTAAAGGGCGTAATACCGGCACCTACTGATAAGTCCCGGTAAGCACAAAACGAATGTGCATGAGATAATAATTCCCGTTCATACTGTCTTTGGTTTTATCCTTATGTTCGCACTAAAAATTTGTTACTAGGTTCGCAACACCTAATACATACTTACATTAGCCATAGTGTTGATAAATATTACAGGCTATATATATATATATATATATATATATATATATATATATATATATTATAGGGAATCGGATTTGAAGTCGCATTGTCAAAGAATTTATATGAAGTTTGTTTTACTACTACATGTTTACACATTCGTATAGGACATTGTAGCGTCCAAATGTCCCACATTCCTCACCAAATTATCTAGTGGTTATAGGAAGTTATGCCGGCTACTATTTCTGTGACGCCAGTAAGCCCGAAACGAATGTGCACATGAAGTTATACTTTCTCTTCCTACTAAACATGGTTTATCATTCTGGTCATATTTGAACTAATTTCTTTGTATGAGCGCAATATCAAATACAAAATTGCATATAAATTATTTCTACGAACCAAACAGTATTTAGCAAAACATCCGTCAGTCATGCGTACCGCCGCCTTTCAACCGACCATAAGGCTGCATGTGCTTCAGGCAAAGTTATGTTTTGGAAGCCGTTTATCTTATAGACTTTTGCTACGCGAACCTGGTGGAATCTCAGTTTAACATCAATGAACTTACGCGGATAGTTTTTCATTTTGCTAAATCTTATTATAATGCTCTTACTCCTCCTCGACTGTATGATTAGAGCATATATTCATAAATCGGTTAGTTAAGTTATTTATCGGGTTCCACTAGTAAAATTTTAAGGCTCTGCAATTAAAATAAATTAATTGCCTTGTGCACAATGATTTCCGATGTATCAATTTTTCAATCAACCGTTGATCTCTCGAAGAATTAAACAAGAAATGATTTCGCGAGTGGTGTTAACAATTATTTAAATCATGTTTACGAGCTTGAACTAAACACGAATCCCATCATATTTAACCAGTCGTCGATCAACATAGCAAAACTACCGCCAGTCGCACGCACTGACGCGTTTCGACCTTCCATGATCATCAGCAGAGTACGACGGTAAACTGACTACCGAGGATAAAACCGCTTTGGATATATATTGAAAGCACAATTAGATATGCGGCTCTCACCTCTAGTAGTCTCGCATATATTGTACTTGACTAGAAATGTTGGCTGCACAATTTCTATGCAGCCACAAACATGAACTGATTGCGCGCAATCAATTCTTGTTTAATTCAATTGCCTATATATCTATTTGTGACGAAATCTGCAATCTTTTAATGTTCATGATTCCATAGAAAATATGCAGCCTACATTTCCAGTCAAGTATAACATATGCGAGAATACTAGATGTTCGAGCCGCATATGTAATTGTGCTACCCATATATATGCAAAGCGGTTTGATCCTCGCTAGTCAGTTTGCCGTCGTACTCTGATTATGATAATAGATGGTCGAAACGCGTCAGTGCGTGCGACTGGCGGTAGTTTTTTTATGTTGTTCGACGACTGGTTAAAGAATCTCTCAACGAATTTGGTTATCAAGGAGGGAAGCCTGCTCTTTTTCTCTACCTTCCATGTAAATTTGTTGTCTGAGTTGGTTTGTTTGATCTGTTATATCATTTCTCTTGTACTTCCAACCTTCTGAATAATTAACAGCAGATCGTCAACAAATCTTCTATATAGCGTGCATTGCTCTATTATAATCTGTAAGCCAGTTTGTTCAAAAAGATGCATGCATACATCAGCTATGATTGCATCTATACAAAATACTTATTGCAACAGGATTGAGCTGGCGGATGCATCCATTAATAAATATAAGTTCAACGTTTCCTGTGAATGTCATTATAAGTTCTTTCATGTCTTTTACACAAATCGGTCTATCAGGCTCCACCAGAAGGAAAGGCTAATCGTAAAAGAACATCAATTAGTATATAAATGAAAATTGAGTGAAGCGTGCTGCCAAATGGCGCAGTGTTTAATGTCGCCGACACTGGAGCAGACGCGTCCAGATTCGAGCCCTGTTCGCAGAAAAATTCTAGGTAGTAATTGAAGAGTTTTCAATAAGGACGAAACCGGTCTCCTGGATGAATTGCCTCTGCTACAGTATACAATGCTATGTTCATACCAGCAAATGTATATATAATGAGATTGGTGTGTATATCAAAATCACAAACTTGATTTATATAATATTTTATCACTATCCACGTAACTAATAATCGATTAATCCACATATACAGGATCACCGTTGCCTTTCATAATGGAATGATTGTAAATAACGATGTTACATCATTTGTAGCATTTTTGTTCTTTTGTTTTTCTGTTAATTCTAGGGAATCTTTAACAGTGTATGTCTTAATTCTTTAAATCAAGTTTGCGAGCTTGAAATAAACACCGATCCCATTGTATTTAACCAGTCGTCGAACAACATAACAAAATACAAAGGGATCGGTGTTTTTTTTAGCTCGCAAACTTGATTTAAAGAATTGTTACCACCACCCGCGCAATCAATTGTTGTTAAATTGAATTGCTTATACGTGTATGTCTTATTGTTGTTTCTAGTATGCTGCACCAGTTTGCATAAGAAAGAAACAGGTGGATGTCGCGAAGTGTCACCATTGAGATTATTGGACGTACTGGCTGAATTCCTAGATTTGTTTTAGCCTTGTGTACTTTTGGCTTTCCATATAGACGTCAACTTAGTGAGTAGTATTTAATCGAAAATTCATAAACTTACACAATTACTGATTGCTTTGGTGGTGCCTAGCCAAAAAAGTAGCATTATTATATCATTGAAAATTTTGGATTCTGTACGGCGGGTGAATCAATGGATAGAGCCACAGATTCCAAATCAAATATGCCTCGGTTCAAGACTAGTTCGCGGAAAAATTCCGGACAGTACTTGAAATGTTTCCAATAAAGACGAAACCGGTCTACTAAATAAATATCCTCTTCTACCTTATATAATTCTCACTGACATATATATATATATATATATATATATATAATGATATTTTTTTTACATTATGTTTGCAACCTCTGTTTAAATAATTGTCATCAACGCTAATTTAGTCAATAATTGTTTAATTGTACTAATCTTCAATTCAGAATCATTCCACAGGTTGCGCGATATCTGTTCGCCAATGAGAGATTGGGGATGGATAATTGAAAATTCAGGTCCAAATATATTCCATATAAGCTACACCTAGAATAAAGGCTATCCAAATGTATAAAGTTAGTATTTAACTGAAATTTAAGTTTAGTGGTCAGCACCTGTTGAACCGCCATAAAACAGTCCAACGTATTATAGCGGACTCGAGCCCATAGTCTGTCTGCAAAGCCCTTTCCAGTCTATCCAAACTGGCTAGAACGACAGTCGTAGTCTTATGAAGACGTCGAGACAAGCGCATTCAGCTTTGATAATAGGATTTAGATTCTAATACTAAAATTGTTTTAAAATAAACGGATAAATTCAAGGTAGATCGGAGTAATAGTTTTCGTATAAAATAGTTACAAAAAAGTTCGCTAGTCAGTCGTCCGAATTTAATTCGGCAATGATGTGCCTAGGCCACGAGGCTCACTGTAATTCATGTTACATGTTCAGGGCAAATGATTTGATTCATCGCGTTTGAATTTGTTGAGTACACTCCTGTATTTATTCACTGCGCAGTAACCTCTCTAACATTGACCTCAACATCATTGTCAAATATCGCCTCGATTTATTCACAAACGCAAAGCAAATTAGGACCGCTTGTGCCGCCATTGCAGTATTCAACATCTGTTGAACCAAAAAATGCTCCGTCGTCCTATAACCACTCGCCGTCATACTATGACTTCTACAACATAGGCAACTAGATGACTGCCACATTTCCATAGGAACGTCAAGCCAGCGAAATATCGGCTTTACTTTTGCATAATCCAGCTTCTGTAAAATCTGGAAAACTCAAATCTTCCATTTGGTAGTTAAATAATGAATTATAGCATTGGTCCTCTCGTTTGCCTTACAAAGTTTTGAGACTTTCTCCCTACTTTATAAATCAGGCTTGTATATCTTCCTTGACTATTACATAATTTCGTTTTGCTTGCTTTTTGTTCACAAAATACTTTTAAATTTGAAGAGGTCTACAGAATTTTTAAATCAACTTTGCTAGCTTGAAGTAAACACCAATCGCATTGTATTTAACCAGTCGTCGAACAACATAAAAAATCTACCGCCAGTCGTAATTTTGTTATGCTGTTCGACGACTGGTTAAATACAATGGGATTGGTGTTCACTTCAAGCTCGCAAACTTGATTTAAACAATTGTTACCATCACTCGCGCAATCAATTATTGTTTAATTGAGGTCTATAGATGTTAGAGTTGACTTCGAAATAACGTTGTTGGACTCTGTGGCTTTGAAAATTGTGAAGACTGAAAACTTTTTTGTTTTTCAATATTGTAAATGTTATTCGAGTTCAATGAAAATAATACATTAATGATTTGAAACTATTTGCGTGCTGAAAAGAAGCTTAGCTTACAATACTAGTCGTGGTGGCTTGTTGCCCCTTTTTTGTCGGGATCAACACCGGCTGGTGTCAACATGACAGAAGGGTTAGCTTATCTTAGATATGGTCGTGTTCCTGGCTTCCGATTAGGAGCTAAACTACGAGGAGGGATTCAAAGGTGTAGTCGATTGTTTTGATCCTGTCAACCGACACATTTATGATACAACATTAACGCATTACTAAATTTGTAAATAACCAGAAATCTTTATGGATATAGAGATGGGGAGACTGGAAGAAACCTGGAGGTTTTACATGATTGAGTTATACAAGTTACCTAAATCCCGTCGAATAAACACGTTGCAGAGTGCGTTTTAGTCAAATGCTTTTTAAAGTGTTAAACAACTTATGCATGATAAATTAGCTATTGAAAATTTTCCCGAGTTAGTTTAGCTAGACTTCGTTTTGTCTGCATTTGTTACGGATGTCTGTTAAGTATGCAAACTAATAACTCGTTTCTTTTAATATTAAACTTGACAAAATACACATCTTTTTAAAAAAATATCGGTAATCCAAACTTAATTTACTAAGCTTTTAAATGTGCATGCCTAAGCAGACATTTAATTTTTACATCAGGCATGTAAAATTGACTGTCGTTAACCAAAATTCTTTATATACTATAAAAACACGCAAACAAACACACACATTTAGGTAGAAACATATTTATGGAGGAGAATCTTTCTTAAATATTTTGATTCAGAAATAAAAAGAAATGGATTTCTACAGTCTAAAAGTTGCGCTAATAAAATGTAAGTACTGGTATATATATATATATATATATATATATATATATATATATATATATATATATATATATATATATATATATATATATATATATATATACCGTCCATCTATTCTACTTCGGCTAAGGCAGGTATACATATGAATATGTATTCATACACCTAGTATATATATGTATATATATATATATCAAAAAACATCTCTTTATATATAAATTGAAATTAAAAACACGATATATATATATATATATATGCACTAATGAAAATGATTGGACTTATAAATTGATAAATAGAAAGTTCTTAACAGTTTTGGACAGTAGAGTTATTAAACGATGTTTTTTCTATGTAGCACTTGCTAAACTGGCATATTCGGCTAATATGGATTGCAATAAAATTTGAATATTTTTTACCTTGCACCTTTTGTGTTTTATCCGTTTGTCACACATGGAAAAGTATCGTTCACAAACTACGAAATCAGTTCTATCAGAAGGGATATTTTGGCAAAGAGAAAATGAACAAAAGGTGAAACGCGATAGAAGACTTGCTAGATATTTTTGTAGTAGAATGTGTATGTTGCCATTTTACTGAAAAATGCATAAGAAGACATATCCACGTAGTGTGTGTTTTCAAAATGTATATGCTCGAATGAAAGCAAAATCTAAAATTCAACGGGTTGACCATTTATAATGCTCATTAAGTAGCAACAAATAATACTGTCTAGAACAGAATCAAATTTGTGAATGAACTAAGATTTGTTGCTTAGAGCTAATGCTCCATTATTTGTCGATGAATGCCGGTGAAGATAAGGGATTTCGGCAAAACTTACTGGATAAATTACCATTTAACCACTATTGTAATGTGATCTAAAAATGAGTGACAATACATTAAATTTACAATTAAAAAAATCATAACTTAAAAGCCCTCCGAATTTGAAAAATTTACAAAATATCTCTATGAAATTTAAATTCATAGCTTAATACACACTGCAGTCAATATTTGGTTAAAGTGTTTATTTCTGACCATCGGGGTTGGTTTTACATAATATTACATATTACCATGAATATTTTATGGAAATTTATTGCGTTTAAAAATAAAATATATTGCGGTAATGCAATATATATTGATAGAGTAAACCTTCAACGAAAAATCCCAATCTCAGCTTCTATAAAATTGATGATAAGAAATAAGTTCCAAGAAGTATTGATTATTGTTACACTTATTATAATCAAGGTTGCGATCTTGATCTAAACATCTCACCATTTACGTACATAAATTTGTCATTATAAACTTAGACTGTATTGTGCTGAAATGAAAATTCTTCCAATGTACTGTCCAGATTTTGCCGCAGACAGAGCTCGAACCTGTACGTGGCAAATTATGGGCAGAATGCAAATAGTTCTCATTAAGGACGAAATGGGTCTAATGGACGTATTGCCTATTCTACATTATATAATGCTTAGCCTTTCATACAAATATATGCATATAATGGGATTGGTATTCGTATCAAGATCGCAACCTTGATTTAAATAATTTTAATCAACTTATTCTCAAACCAATGTTTGTTGAAGCATTGATATATCACGCCTGTGATAATAAGTTTAATTTAGACGAAGGTTTCCGGCTTGGCGTAAGCACAAATCTCATTAGTTGAATACTACCATGTGCCTAATATAATGAGAATTATTATCAACCACATTTACTGACATGTTTCAATTCTTCTTTCTCAACAACGTGACTAACAGAATAAAGAATAGGCGCAGATTAAGCTGTTATATAATTCTATTTTCAGCTCTAATCTGTGTACCTTGTTACAATTAGACCCACAAAAACGGAAAATTACATTTAATTAAATAAAATTTACAAGCTTGATATAGTCACCAATTCCATTGTATCTGACTCATCGCAGAACAATGCTCTTCAAATTTCTGAAACTGAACAGATTGTAACTTCATAACAATGTAAAGGCAGTGTTCATTAAGAAGATCTAATATAAATAAGTGTAAGGTATGCTAATAAATGAGATCTGCAACGTGGTCTTCGTTTATTTTTGTTCAAAAAGCGCAAAAGATGGTAAATTTCTCGATGAAATATAAAACGGTTTTTAGAGAGAAATTTTCAATATTCGCCTAATCACATTATAATTGTGGTTATTATTTTTGAAGACAAACTTTAAAGTAAAAGATCAACATCGTTAGAAATCTGACAAAACTAAGGTGCAAAAAACCTTTAGTCGCACGTTCTGACGCGTTTCGAACGTTCATCATCATCATCATCATCATTATAGCACAGCGGCAAACTGACTAGCGAGGGTAAAACCGCAATGAATATAAAAACAAGCAAAGTTGCGGCCTTCCGTGATTATCATCAGAGTACGACGGTAAACTTACTAGCGAGGATCAAACCGCGATATATACAATTGTAAAGCAATATTAGTTATGCAGCTCTCACCTCTGGTAGATTCGCATACATTGTAATTGACTGGAAATGTCGGTCGCACTATTTCTATGCGGCCACCAACATTTACTTTTTGCAGCTTTCACTACCTTCATATACATTCTACAATTGAGCTATCATTGCTTCTTACGAGACTGCTAGATGTGCGTTCTGCATATTCAATTTTGTTTTCCTTATAAATGCATTGCGGTTTAATCCTCGCAGATCAGTTAGTCGTCGTGCTCTAATGATAAACATGGAAAGTCGAAACGCGTCAGTGTGTGTGACTGACTGCAGTAGTGCCAAGTTGTGAAAATGGGTAAATAACATGGGATTAGTGCTAATATCAAGCTAGCAAATTTGATTTAAAGTATTGTTACCACCATCTGCGCATTCTATGACATCTTAAAAGTTAGTAAGGATTAACCATCAATAATCATCTTAGATTATTTATTGGCATATTCTCCAAGAAATCGCCAATCAAAATCATGAAATAATTAGGCCTTCACAGGAAAACCGGATAACTGTTTGTTAGGATAAAATCATTTTTCAAATTATGCTTTTATCGTTATTTTAATTAAATTTTCGCACTTAAGATAACAAAAATTCTCATTCTTTTAATTAATAGGACTACGTAGTAAATTTACATCAATCATACATACTAACACAATTCACAACTTCCATGGTCTTCATAAAAGAATTACGCTAAATGTAAAAAACATGATATAACGGGCTAATCAAATGTCTGCTGTACAATTTTTATGCCGTAAAAAATAATTCTTCTGAAGATTTTACCATATATTTGCAAATTATTTAATTAATTGATATGTCATTTTGCAGGTCTCTCATATGACAGTTAAATACTGTTTGTTGCGAAGAGCTAATATATATGCAAGTATGTATTAGGTTTTGCGAACCTAGTAACCTCATATGATGTTGACAATGGAAGCTCGAAATTCGTCTGTACGTGTGACTGACAGCAATTTGTCTATTTTGGTCTACGGGTTAAATAAAAGTTCTTGTTTATTTCAAAGTTTCAGACTTTATAACAATAATGGTTATCATCAACCATGGAACCACTGATTGCTTAATTTTCTAAATAATATTACTATCACTAAAGCTACAACAACGTTATGTGCATGACTGTTAAGAAATTATGCAGCTGATATTCTAGCCAAGTACAGCGTATATGAGACAACAATGGATGAAAGCCGCATATTGATTTTCTAAGCTTTCACTTTACTTCTCAGATAAATCTCCGTTAGTCAGTTTGCCGTCCCGCTCCAATGATGACCAATGCACAAACTTGATTCAATTAATTGTTAACACTACCGTCGCAAGCAATAATTAAGTTAAAATTTAAATATATCAAAAAGATTATGATGTTCATCTGCTTTCATTTAAATTCTAAATTCCTTGTAGCTGACCAATTATTTTTTGCGATGGAGGTTTGAAATCTCACTTCAAACTCAGGTCATCAATTTTAAACAAACTATTTCTTTGTAGGAGCAATATGTGTGCGGTAAATCTAACAGAGGTTTGAATGACGCATTCTCGCCATGTTTATACTTTAAACGATGAGTCTTTACCAATTTACTTAGTGGAATTATACTTTTCAGTTTTCAATAAGTAAACCAATATCTTTGAAATCTTTTTTAGCTATGTTTCGTAAAATAAATTGTCTAAAGACACAGTAGAAGTCTTTGCCAATTCTATAAAACACACAAGAATGGAATTCTAGCTTATTGTGAAATATTTCAGATTTTTCTTAAAAAAGGAAAAGCAAAATATTTCTAAACTTGCAGCCTGCTAACCGCACATCGACTTTACAAAAATAATAAATTTTCGAATTATTGCAAAACCAGAAACTATTCGAATTTTTACTATGCGCCTAAGAAATTTGCAACCTTAATTGTTATCGGATTTTGCGAGATTCAATTTCCCAAAATGAATGTTTTAAAAATTAATCATTACAATTACGTGAAAAGAATGATTTATAACAAAAGTTTGATTAAAAACTTTCGTCATTATGACAAAAGTTAAAAGACCTGAAAAACATCGCTAATTTTGGTTGTCTGTTTTTTATGTGCTCAATTGTAAAATGTCTGTCTGCTCTTTGTTTCGCAGCGTAGTTTATGGTCTCGCTGTCAAATCGTAAGCAACTTTCTGAATGTAAATTCAATGTGTTTTTCGAAGAAATCAAAAAAATTAATCGTAGCACCACCAAATCGGTAAGGTTGTCTTTTTCAATTTGTCTACATTTTGGTAATAACTTCGACGGGAATATGCATATTTCTGAATTGGTTCAATCAGTTCTGTGCCTAGGTATATTCTGTGAGGCTTTGAACAAAAATTAAAGTTGAAACCCTATATAGTTAATGGGAGTTTTGCACAAGAATATCTGCGTTTTTAGTTAAATACTTGTAACATGTGCTTTTAAGTGAGAAGAAATGATATTGTTTCGCAGGTTTTAAATTTATCAATCAAGAATTTCGCCTTCTATTTATTCTTTAATCAGAACGCCAGGCGAGAAAATACAAGTTAATGCAAAATTTAGCATGAAGGAAATATTAAATAATTAATTATCACGTAAAAATGATATTTTTTTCACATTATATATTTTTAATTATAGTTTATTAAGAACAAAACTCGTTGATTCGCAATTCACAAATTCTGAAAAATGTAAAATCAATTTTACATTTTATCGAACACAAATACCGCACTTAATAATTAGGAATAAGTCTGTACATTCTGCTTAAATTAAATAAATTCCTGTTTTCCCAAGTATGGGATGACATGTCATTATAAAAATAGTTTATTATATTTTTTCATAACACAATTTTCAGTTCAAAATTTAACTACTTAAATGAGAAAAAAGACCCTATGAACAAAAATTATATGTGTTGTCAGAGTGGAAAAAACAACACGCACGGAAGTAAATGCGTATTATCAAGTAAAATATTTAGACAATGCGAACTGTTGGCTGACTCTAAATCCATTAATATAAGAATGGTATGACCTCATCATCACTTTGCAGTATATGTATATATATATAAATATATATATATATATATATATATATATATATATATATATATATATATACATTAGAAAGCCAAATTAATCGAACACCTGCAATTTCAGCGCGAGTCTTCAAACGACACCAGTTACGACGTTTTCAATGTAGCTCAGTAATAATGAAATTTGGTATATATCATTTAGGTAACCTTGACTGTAAAAAATTCTCATGTATGCGTCGAAATATTATTTTGTCTCAATTATTATGTAGCATAACTTACGAATTTAGTTTCAAATCCATGACATTATCGACATTGAAATATAAATCTTTAATTTAATTATGCCTTCAGTTTAACTTTTGTGTAGCATCAAATATCACCAGGTGCAAATTGTAAGATATTTTTGTTGAATAATTATCGGAAAATATTATTTTAAATTTATCTTCAAGGCCAGAACATTAAAGTTCTTGGTATTCTGGCGCAAATACATTTATTTTATTTACAAAATAAACAAAATTTCTCAATATTGAACTACTTTCCACGGGATAAATTAGAATAACTTCAACTATTTAATATAGCTCCATATTTTTGTGACATGTAAATCAAAATATATATTGCGGTGAATTCGTGAAATTATTTATTTCAAATCTAGTTTACGAACATGATATAGACACCAGTCCCATTATATACTCACTTTTGTCAGTATAAACATGCATAATATAGTGTAAAAAAGTAATTCATCCAGAAGACCGCGAAGAGTACTTGAGGAATTCCCAATAGTGTCGATACAGGTCTACTGAATTAATTGCCTTATCTACATTGCATAATTCTTAGTGAATGATTAAAAATTTTTGCGAAAAATGGGACTGGTGTTTATATCAAGATCGCAAACTTGATTTAAAATAATTGTTATCATCGCCCGCGCAACCAGTGTGCAGATAATTAAACAAATTTGTAGAATAACATTGCGTTTATAAATAATTTTAAAATGTTTTTATTATATGTTTTTTTATTCTTGCCATTTAATGGTTTCGTGAGATGTGAAAGAAAAATCTATTTCATCTTTTTGACTATTGCTCGTAAGATTGCAAATGATTTTTAGCAAAATTAGGATTACTTTTAGCAATGTGTGTTTTTGTGCATGTGTAACATTGTGTTTCTTCTAAATTAATCGAAATAATATGAATGAAAGCAAAAGAAATCGACGAAATTGGTAATTCTGTCATACAATTTCGTTTAAGTGAAATATCGGACATACACATGAAAGAAATAGGACGTTTCGCAGAAGAAATTTGATTTTGTCGAACAATAACTAGCAAAATTTGTCCATTTAACAAAAATTGTTTTCCATGTGGTTTGCCGAATATAAAAATATGGGAAACTTTCATATCATGAACAAATGAACTGAGTATAGAGCTTGTTAAGTCAAAATTATTCTTCGGAAAAATATCATTAAATCAAAAAATTGTATTCCTTAAACACCAAATCAATGCATGATTTCCACGCAGTTTTCTTTCCTGTTCGTCGAGCATAAACAAACAATTTTTTGAAACGGTAATTCTACGATGAATAATATTAAGATTGCTAATATCAAGAAAAATAAAATTAAGAACTTAAAATTCTCAAGAAATAACATTATTCTCCCTCTCCGCAAATAAACGTATATTCACATTTGCTTGCATAAGCATGTTGAAATGTCTGAACTGCTATTTGCTTTATTAGTTCGCCTCAATATTACACTATGAAATCTTGAATTTAGAAATGTACTGTAATGGTATCCTAAATATTTCGTTGAAAAGAGGATATGAAAACGATACTGTGTCAGTCACAATACAGTATAGTTAACTATTTATCATTATACGATCATTATATATATATATATATATATATATATATATATATATATATATATATATATATATATATATATATCCTGGGTTTTCATTTGATTAAATGAGTAGCAAAAAATCTGATTAGGTTTTATATATATATATATATATATATATATATATATATATATATATGTATGTATATGCAAACCCTCCTCTTGTATTGAAGAAGTCACACATATCTTTGTTTTTCGCTCGAATAAACTTTCATATGCTTAATTAAATTTGGATAAAGAAAACACGTGAAAGTAAAGATTGATACCTAAATGGTTTGAAATGTACATACAAAGATGATCACAGTTAATATGAATAGTATAACACAGTAAACATTGAAAAGCTGTATGAAGAATATTAAATTGACGTGGCTTATAGCAAATACGCAACATGATTATGATTATCGTAGGCAAATGGAATACATTAATAAAATAAAGACACTGGAATCAAACACCTTGATGGACTCAACATTGGCCAGGTGATTTATAAATCATCTTTTGCACAGCATGTTTCATTTAAATATACGATATAAAAGGATAAGCATGGTAATTAAGAATAAGCACATAATAAAAAAAATTTAAATAAAAAATCATTAAATCGCGTTTGCGAGCTTTAAATAATCACCAAGCCCATTGCATTCAACCAACAGCACAAAATAGTAAAACTAACATTATTCAAGACGTACTGACGTGTTTCGAAAATCCCTGAGCATTATAATTGTTTGGTGACAAACTAGTTCGTGAAGATCAAACAGTAATGCACACTTATGTGTAGCAAAGTTAGATATTCGAATCTCACTTCTTGTAGTTCACATATAATGTAAAAAAAGGGGAAATGTTGGCTGCATAATTTTTATGCAGTCACGATCATTAACTATTTCGCAGGTTCCGCCACTAGTATTTAAGTTTTAAAATTAAAGAATCATCGATTGAACGGGTAGTAATAATAGTTATTTTTTAAATCAGGTTTGCGAGCTTTAAATAAACATCAATCCAAAGGAATTTATCTGGTCGCTATGTTGTTTAACTGGTTAAATGCAATAGGATTGGTGTTCACTTCATCTCGCAAACATGATTTTTAATAATTGTTATCACTAACTGAGCAATCAATAACTTTTTAATTGTTAAACTTAAATACATGTATCTAAATCTCTAAAAAGTTATAGTTCGTAATTACATAGAAATTGTGCAACTGAAATTTAATTTCAAGTACAATGTATGCAAGACTACTAGAAGTGAGAGCCGCATATCTAATTTTGCTTTCCGTATATATATATATATATATATATATATATATATATGCATTTTGTATTTGTCCTCGCTATTCAGTTTACCGTCGTACTCTGATGATTATCATGGAAGGTCGAGACGTATCAGTACGTGTGACTGACGGTCACCTTTGCTTAAATCTGCTATTGTGATAATTGTGCTGTGTATATATGTGACTATTGGCATGATGATGGAACGGGGAATCGCGTTCTGAAACGTAGCTATTAAACAAAGAATGGATAGAACCGCATTTCCAATGGTTAATATGAACGATGTTGAAGTCTTCGGAAGAAAGGGACGAATACACACCCAGCCCGTTCGAAGACAAAACAGATATTGATAGGTACGCAAAACGCGACATTGCAGAATATATGTGTACTTCTTGTTTAAACTAAATATTGTATCAGACATCAAAGTCAATTCATCCATTAGATTGTGTTTTTGCTTTATGTGCACTCTTCAAGTACCGTCCAGAATTTGACGTTGCCAGGATACGAACGAGGAAAGATTTGCTGAGAAGTCTTTGACGCTGTGCCTCTCGCGCTGCAATCTACACGCAATCTGAAGTCATATACCAGCTCATATTTTCTGGTTTCGCTTTCCTTCAGCTGGAACGTATTGTGAATCCTTTAAGGCCTGAAGGTCTATCTAACTACGCCCAATCTGTGATTATACGGCAGTTACCAGTTATTAAGATTATTTAATGGGTTCCACGTGAAGAAAAGGCCAACAAGAAAATAAAATTTCGGTCCATGACTTTAAATGTTGTGTAGTAAACGCCACGAGTGATACAATGGATTGAGTCAAACACTGCCGAAGCAAATGTACCCAGAAATAAAGAGAAAAAGTGAGAGAGAGAAAGGGAGGATATCGAAATAAACAGAGTTATCTTATGTAAAATGCATGATTTTACTTTATTCATATATTGTCGGCACAGACTAAATATTTAGAATATAGGTTTCGTCCTGCCTGGGCACTGCACAAAATTCAGTAGATTTTTTCATTTGTGAATCAAAACATTGCGCGTTCGATTTAGTCGATACATTGTGTTAGGATCTTTCCATCGTGTGGGCCATAAATTTGGCAATTTTTATTTGGAGTCGGTGACTCTATCCATTTCGCCATTCTGTGGTAAACTACACACAGTTTTCAGTTATAAAATAATTTATGTTTTTGATTAGTCTATCTAGCAGTTGAAACATATATGGCATCTCTTTAGATCTGAAGATCTAGCTAGACACAAAAATCTATCAATATGTAACAAACATTATACTATACTCTCATGCACATTCGTTTCGTGCTTTCCGTTCATGCTGCCTTTGGTTTATCCTTCTGGTCACAACTGAACTAATTTGTTACTAGGTTCGCAAAACCTAATACATACTTGCATATATATTAGTTCTTCGCAACAAACAGTATTTAACTGTATTATACTATACTTGCGGAAGTGCTTTTGAATGATTGATTTATAAAAATTATAAATCATTTTTAGCGCGGAATATGATACCAATTATTAAAATTAAGTTTGTAAGCTTGAATGAATATCAATCTCAATATATGTACAATTGTCAGTATAAGCGAAGCATTGATTAACGTTGAAAAAGCAATTCCTCCAGTAGACCGGTTTTGTCCATAAATTTATTACTTGAGTGAAAATATCATGTAGATGCTGAAGGCACCCAAGCAAACGTGACTCGCTTCGCGTACTGGACAATACTTAGTTCCAAATAAGCACAAAATCAGTCTACTGGATGAATTGCCCTTCCTACATTATACAATGCTTAATTGATATATTAAAATGTGTATATAATGGAATCGGTGTTAATATAAAACGCGCAACTTTTATTTAAATAAAAGTAAGACTACCTAGATTTGGAGTACATAAAGCTGTTGTGTGAGTTAGTCTATTTGTCGCAAAAAATCGATATAAATTGGCTAAGTTAATTATACGCCGACTAGTTCATAATTGCAAAAATCGATTGCACATGTAATGATAACACATGGTAAAATCCTGTCTGCAAACGATTAAAAAAGAAATCCAATTTAAATAAACCAGTCACAGAGCATGCGTACAAACTGACGCGTTCAAACTTTTACGATCAACAACATGACGGCAAATTGAATAACAACGTATATAACTCAATTAGATACTGTTTGTGGCGGAGAACTTACATATATCCAATTGAATATTAGGTATTTCGCCCCTAGTAACAAATCAATTCAAATATGTCAAGAAGGCTAAACCAAAGACAACATGAACGGAAAGTAAAATCTCGTGCACATTCGTTTTGTGCTTACTGGCGACTCATTAGTAGGAGCCGATATTACGCCTTCACTAATTAAATATTTTGATGAGGAATGTGGGAAAATAGGACGATACACCCTGCCGCTCAGTTGTTGGAGCAAAAGATTCCGAAGCAGACGTGCTCAGGTATGAGCCCTGTTCGCGGCAAAATCTGGACAATATGTGTTGACTTCCCAATAAGGACTAAATCGGTCTACTGTATGAATTTCCTTTCCTCTACACTGTACAATGTTTGGTTTATACTAAAAAATGTATGTACATAATGAGCCAGGTTTTTATATCCAGATCGCAATCTTGATTAAAGCAATTGATATCACCGTCTGCGCAACCAATTTTCATTTAATAAAATATATTTTGTCAATAAATGTGAAACAACTTGACATTTCAATCTCGTATATGAATGTCGATAAAAACAATAATAGTATGAATATTGAATAAAGCCTGTAGTTTCAATATAAAATCCAAATTACTATACATAATATGGATAATATCATTAAAATATGTCAAAACCATGATTCTGTAGAGAGTACTAACAATTCAGATCAATTGCTAATCCATCCAATCTATATATTATTCTCTTAATCCATATCTGTTATCACACTTTCTTGGTAATAAAGACATCACTCAATGAAATATTAAGTAGCTATATAGTTTTTTTGCGTTGCCTTATTATATATATATATATATATATATATATATATAATTAGGAATACGATATTGTATACCCGGTAACAAGTTATTTTATATAAGACCAGAAAGATATATCAAAGTCTGAATGAATAAAAAGTATAATCTCAAGATCTTACTGGCGACTCGTCAGGAGGAGCCCGCACAACGTTTGTATACATGAGGTTATGCTTTTGTTTATCCAGAATTTGATAAATCCTCCTTGACTTAAATTAAATAACTGGTTACCAGGCTCACAATTCATGCGCTATAGATGCATATATTTTAGGTTTCTGCAACAAAGAATAGTTTTCTATAAGTTTGCTATTGATTAGAGTCATTAAACCTGGCATATATAACAATTTATTGTTACTATGTGACTGCGCAATCCTTGCGAATTCATATATTGACACAATTTTATATCAGATTAACTGTCGTCCATGTAGTACATAGTATATATATATATACATATATATATATATATATATATATATATATATATATATATATATATGGTCTCGAAGCTTCCTTTATTCTTTTAATTTTAGCAACTTCCCTATCTCACATGCGCACCGTCATTCCATATCTCTCTTTATTCTTTCTTTATTCCAATATATATATAGTATATATATATATATATATATATATATATATATATATATAGGCATAAAATCGTATACGATTTTCAATAAATATTACTTGTAATACAAGTCGCCTATAATCTGACGACACTGTAACAAAAAAGACGGAACGATAAGAAATTCTAGGCCGAAAAGATAACGTTATAAAACCAAGTGTTTGACCTCATTCTAGTCCTCAGATTTTATAGGGCAAAATGTGGGGAAATTTCGGCACTCTCTTCAATTACCCGCACGATGAGAGATAGATATACTAAGGAAAGAAAACTAATAGATTTTGAAGAAATAACATCTTGCATGAAAGTAAGTCAAAGTTTTAAAAGTTAAATATGATAACCGCTGTCGTACACGATTAAAGCCACGAGTGCTCGAGGTTTTATCAAAAAACATCGTATTTTGACTGTTAACATATCAAAGATTCACATTACTACCAACGCATTTATTCACCAATTTGAAATTGAGAAATACTACATGAATTATCTGACGGCAACACCAATAGAGGTATTAATTTTGAAATATCACGTGAAAGACTGTTTTTATTTGCAGCCAGAAATTTTCATGTCACCAGTACTGATTGAACGCCAACAAGCAAGTATGAATGCATTGCAAATCACAGGTCTTCCCTTCATATAAAATGATTGTTTTTAATGCTAGCAAGGCTCATAAGGTCATAACTGTTGTGATTGACTAAAGCACAGTAGTGCCAAGACCAGACTCGTTTATACGGACTGGAAATAAATAAATAAATAAATAAATAAATAAATATATATATATATATATATATATATATATATATATATAATGTGTGTGCGTGTGTGTGTGTGCAATGGTGCATATATACAAATTGATTTAAGGAAAATGAATACGAATAAAGTAGCGTAAATATGGTAGTTCTTTTACAATAAAGCTACTTTAAATGACCATTGGGCTAGAAGCAATTAATTAAGGTGTTTTTCACCGAGGGATATTTATTGTCGATTTTATAGATTTAGAAAAAATATATTCCTAACCAGTTAGTCTAAATCAAATATAACATTTTTTTGATTTTTTCCTATTTCAGTCAAGTTTAAACGCCCCTCTCCTACTCCGTATTTTAGCCTGTATTAATACTCTGCCTGACCACCCACATTTGAAGGATTAGTAAACCGATAAAGGAAATTTGTAACCAAAAGTTGGTAAGGAAATTTCAGTTTACATTTACGCACAGACTACATCCTAGGCGCACATGAACATTTTTTACAAATTTCATCTGGTAAATCCATTCCAGTTTATGGATTGGCACAAAGTTCAAAAGATCTCATGCCGCCTTAAACATTTAAAAATCGTTTTCATCTTTTTCTCATGTCAAGAAAGGAGTAAAATTGTTGCTTTATTTGAGGTTAAACATACAAGTCTAACGTTTAAGGTGTTAGCATGGACTTGGCAACAAAAACCGCAGATAAATATTTAAAAGCTGTGCACAATTTCTTTTTTTACATTTAAAAATGAATGCAATAAAATCTATTCAGTCGTCATTTAAATTTGACTGAAATAAGAGTTGATATTTTGCAATGGAGTAAAATGAAAGGGAAAAAATCATGTTTTAAATGTAATGCATCTACTAATAATATTTCCATGTACTGGTTATGTTAATCTATATAATGTCATTAATCATTCATTGATTTCGTGGGTGGTGGCATAAAATATTTAAATCAAGTTTGCGAGTTGGAGTAAATAACAATCATATTGTATTTTACCAGTCGCCGGAAACATAGCAAAACTACCGTCAGTCACACGTACTGGTTCGTTTCGACCTTCCGTGATAATCATCAGAGTATGACAGCAATCTCACTAGCGAGGATCAAACCGCAATGCATACATATGCAAATGTGTCTACCTATTGAGAAACTGTTCCCTCTGTTGCCAGCTCTGCGCAGTCTAAAATGTTCTTGAAATGGCTTTTTTAGTAGTCGGCCAGTCCAGCCAACATAGCAACCTGACCAGCTATTGCATTTGCACAAATCAACATTTTTGGACTGTTCGATTGTTGAGAGCTTATCCTTTACAGTTATGTTAAGTAGACGGTAGTTTTACTTTGTTGTTCGAAGACTGGTTAAATAAAATGGGATTGGTGCTTATTTCAAGCTTGCAAACTTGATTTAAAGAAATGGTGCCAACATGCGCGCATTCGTTGATTGTTTAATTGTATTACTTTTACATATATATATATAATATATATATATATATATATATATATATATATATATATATGTCGAATCTGCAAAACGTTAATGTTCATGACTACATAGAAATTATGCAACGACATTTACAGTCAAGTTAAAAGTATGCGAGTCTATACAAAATGAGAGCCGCATATTTAATTTTGCCTTCGATAAATATGCATTGCGATTTGATTCTCGCTAGTCAGTTTGTGTTTGTACTCCGCTGATGATCATGGAAGGTCAAAATGCGTCAGCACGTGTGACTGACGGTAGTTTTGCTATTTTGTACGGCGACTGGTTAAGTACAATGGGATTGGTGTTTACTTCAAGCTGGGAAACTTGATTTAAAGAATTCTTACCACCACCCGCGCAATCAATTATTGTTTAATTGTATTTTCTATATATATGTGTGTGGCGAAAGCTACAAACAGCTAATGTTCGTGACTGCATAGAAATTGTGTAGCCGACATTTCCAGTCACGTACAATGTATGCAAAACTACTAGAAATTTGAGCCGCACGTCTAATTTGGCTTTCCATATATATGCAATGCGGTTCGATCCTCGCTAGTCAGTTTGCCATCGTACTTTGATGATGATCATGGAAGGTCGAAACGCTTTGTGCGTTGCGACTTACGGTAGTTTTATTATTCTGTTGGACGACTGGTTAAATAAAATGGGATTTGAGTTTACTTCAAGCTCGCAAACTTGTTTAATGAATTGTTACCACCACCCGTGCAATCAATTGTTGTTTAACATTGATGGATATCGTAATAAAATTTATTCCTAATTCCAGTTGCACAATGCGGATGAAGAGAAGGAAGAGCGTAAGATCATGGTATAAATGGACTCTAAATTAAGTAAGACCTAGACTCTCCAAACAAAAATAAACGATTGCCCATTTGAAATATCATGAGTTAATGAAATCCCATGCAATCATTGTAGTCATATGCATGTTGGTGAAACCATGCGCCAAATTAAGGTGAGAAGAAACGAAAATAGAACTGCATGTAAATGAGACATGTTGCTAAATCTGATCTTGCCCGTCATGTAGTGCGGACTGGACACACTATTAACTGGGATGATTGCAAATACATAGCAATATTTAGTCGTGACAGGATGACGAAATTGATTAGAGTATCCATCGAAAGTAAATCTAGACATGATATTATGAATGAAACAGCTGCTGAAAAATATTTAGGTTCGATTTGGACTACAGCATTAGCTAATGGTAGGAAAAGACGATTGCATGAATGAGAATCTGAAGCTAGCTCCAGTAAAAGTTTAAGAACATCTGATTAAGACTGACTTATTAGCGGGCTTATTATTTTATTAATATTTAAACAATTATTGAGAATGTAGTCTTTCTAAGCCTCACCCTTTAACTGTTCGTTTAATTCTAAAACTCTTAGTGGGTTGTAAGCCTATTAAAGGGCTTCCGTCTTCATTCCTTATATTGCTTATTCTTTCTTTAAATAATTTTAAAAATTTCCTTTTCTAACCGTCACTTAATTTTTTCATATCATAATTAAGCTTCTTATTTTACTGAATAGGATTTACTTGTGTCTTTCCCATGCGCTATCTGCTGAGATCACTCTAGTAATACAGCATTTCAAACGTTAAGAATAAATAATTAGTCGGATGCGTGCAAAGGGTAAATTAATATCTATTGACATCATTTGAGTATAACTTGTGGGTTTCTTTTTCTGTGTGTGTTTGTGTGTTTGTGGGTGCCTCAGTGTGTAATTTCCCGCTTTCTGGTTGTTAAAGTATAAAGTATTTGTTGAATCAAACTTAATCACTTTTGTATTTTAAAAGTGATCTATTAAAAGTACCAGATTTTAAAATAGAGTTAAGTTCCTGCGAAAAGCAAACGCTTTTTTTAAAAATTTGTTGTCTATTCCTGTTTTATAATATATTTATACTTCCATACATGATTTACTGCTCAATTCAAATATAAATACCTGTTTGTATTTACATATATTTATCCAAAGGGGACGGTATGACGAAATCTTTACGCATGTTAATGTTAAGATAATTATCATGTTACATTTTCTGGGTATTTTAATTCACTTTCGGTGATAAGTTAAGTGCACGTAATACTCTTTTCCCGGTTTAATAATCACTCACATTGCGATAGACTATCGAAAGGTAAAGGAGAGGAAAGCATTAAAATACATATTTTTTAAAAGTACTGTATTAATTTTAAATAAATTTATTCATACGCAAAATTTGAAAATATTAATTACTCTTCTAGATATCCTGTTAATCAAAGTTTAAAAATAAAATTTGCACATGAAAAGAGTTCCGCGATATGATCAGATACAACTACAGATTTACAAGGGTTAATTCGAAAAATGGATGATAAACAGTGAAGCTTAATTAGACAATCATTGGGTGCGTGTGTGGTGATAACAATTATTTAAATGAAGGTTTCAATCTTGATACAATTACTAATCTCATTCTATATAAAATTTTCAATATGATCTAAACGTTTTATAAGGTGGTAAAGCAAATTCATCCAGCAGACCATTTTCTTTTTTATGGAAAACTCCTTAATTGAGCCACGAGAAGGGCTCGAACCGAGGCAAAATTCTGCACACTAATGAAAGTTTTGCCAATAAGTACGAAACCGGTCTATTAGATGAATTACCTTTGCTAGATTATGTAATTCTTAGTTTTTATTGAAAAATCTAATATATTTGGATTGGTGTTTATATCAGTCTCTCTATCTTGATTGAAATAAATTAAGCTTATACATCGCATGTGTGGCTATCTTCTTTACTGCTACGAGTAACTTGCAAATTCTTTGCTATAATCCGATATAGGGCAACAATGTATGGATTAATCTTTTAATTGAAATTATCAGGAATATTAGAATAAAAATGGCCGACGAGGATAACGAATAAATTTATTCATTGTACCCTTCCTGTGTGCAAAGACAAAAAGAAATTTTATTTCTTTTTGTTTTTGCACACAGGAAGGATACAATGAATTTTATTAAAGCTCGCATTTCAAAAGAATAAATTTATGTTATCCTGATTACATTAAACAGGATAAACATAGTTATAGGTTAGGAAAGAATACGTCCAATGGATTAAAACATTTGTTAGCTAAATATTTCGCATGTTTTTCTGATCCTATATTAATTGATCCTTACTTGATAAATATTAATTCGAAGTCTGAATTATTTTCATCACCGATATCTTCACAAACATGCAAACAAGACTCATTTCATGGCTGATTACTTGGAATCTAGCTGTCAAACTTATGTTAAAATCTCATCTATTGCATGGGTCAGAAAAAAAATTCTTTAAATCAAGTTTCCGAGTCTGAGAATATTGTTAATCTCAGCGTAACGTAGCGGTTTCGCAACATAGCAGAAATATCATCAGTCCCAGGTACTGCTAATTTTCGATCTTCCATGATCATCATCAGACCACGATGGCAAACTAACCAATCAGGATTTAATCGCAATGCATATAAAAAAATAACAGAAAATCTCATATGTGGCTCTCTCCTATAATGTTCTTGTAAAACTCTACTTGATTGGAAATGTTGAAACCGCAATTTACATGCAATCGAATTATGCAGCTTTCGCAAAATATTTATACTCAATCACTGGTTACTTGTATACTTAAATATATTTGTCGCAAAATCTATAAAAATGTAATGTTCGGGATAGCATAGAAAATGTGCATGCGACATTTAATGTCTAGTGCAATGTATGCGAGATTACTACAGATTATTACAAGCCTCATATCTAATTTAGTTTGCTTTTTGCATGCGTTGTCGTTTGATCCTCGTTATTATGTTGGCCGCTGTACTCTGATGATAATCATGGAAGGTTGAAACGCATCAACACGTGTGACAAAAGGTAGTTTTGCTGTGTAGTGCTATTGGTTAAATACAATGAGATTTGTGTCTATTTCAAGTTCGCAAACTTGGTTTGAAGAAATATTATCACCATCCGTACAATCAACGAAAGTTTACTTTTATAACTTATATGAATATTGGGGAAGCTGAAACAAGTTAAAGGTCGTACAATTAAACAATAACTAATTGCGCGGGTGGTGGTAACAATTGTTTAAATCAAGTTTGCGAGCTTGAAATAAACACCAATCCCATTGTATTTAACCAGTCGTCGGACAACAGAGCGACTGGTGTTAGTTTTGCTATGTTGCCCGACGACTGGTTAAATAAAATGTGATTGGTGTTTACTTCAACCTCGCAAACTTGATTTAAGCAAGTCAAAGTTCGTGGCGCTATAGAAATATTGCAGCCGATATTTCCAGTTACGCATAATGTTTGCAAGTTTAATATAGATGAGAGCCACATGTCTATTTTTTCTTTCATTATATATGTGTAGAGGCTCCAAACCTATTAGTAACTGAGACCCCCATAGATGCCAAGTCGTTATCAGTCCTTTGTTATCAAATTGAATCTGGTAAGCTAGTAATCTCGTTCACATCTATTAAATTCATGCCTGCTAAATCTTGAGCTATTTTGCTTGTGTCCTCAAACTTAAGATTAGCTTCCATGCTGATTGTACTTAATTATAAATTTGATAACTTAGTGTTAGGCAAACGGAATGTAAACTTCTAACGTAGCAAAACACCCGATCAAATAATCTGGAAAGAAATAAGACGTGAAAAACAGAATTATTAAATTACCTGTTCCAGTACGTCCCCAATATGTACGATTCAAAAGACAAAATGATAGCAGGTGTATATTGTGAAAATCGAGTAATTATAAACGTAAATTGGAGAAAAGAAACAAATGCAGCTTTGCTGAGGAAAGTCAGGCCAGTCAAGTACAGATTACCAAAACTGAAATTACGCACAATTCAAAAGTATATATACCGTCAAGTATTTAAACAAAGAATGTTCTAGAAAATAAACGCATAATTTCTTTTAAAATAAAATTCGTTTCAATCAGCCAAGGTGGTTTAAATTTATCAATATATGTCACTTTAATTTTGTCGGAGGAAATATCTTCCTCTACATATACTTGGTTCTTTGATTATCGGCAGTCAGTTTGCTGTCCTATTCTGATGATGATGATCATGGAAGTTCGAAACACGCCAGTAGGTTTGACTAACGATAGTTTTTCGTAGATGGACAACTTTTCAAATTTGACGGAATTAGTGTATATAACAAGATGGAAAACTTGATTTGAAAATTGTTATCACCATCTGCACTATGATTATATGTTTAAATTTATATCTAAATACATGCGGCACTACCCTTAATAAGATAATGTTCATGACTGCATAGAAAATCTGCAGCCGACATTTGCAGTAATATAAAAAAGCATGCGAGACTAATGGGTTTGAGAGATGCATAATATATTTTGCTTTTCTCAAACATGCATCGCGGTTTAATCTGCGCTCCTCATTTTGGCATGAGTTCTAAAGATAATCATGGAAGTATCGAAACGCGTCAGTATACGTGACAGACGATAGTTTTTGCTAAATCGCTCAACTGCTTATACACAAAGGGAATAATGCGTACTTGAAGCTCGCAAAATTGACTTAAATTTTTTTTTCACCATTCACGCAATTAGTGACTGTTCATTTATATAGGTTAACTACATTTGGAGATATCTGCAAACTTTTAACGCTTGTGACTGCATAGAAATTTTTCAGCCGCTATTTCCAGTCAAGTAAACGGTATGATTCAATGTTAAATGTTTCTTGAAGGTAGTTATTAATTGCGAACCTGGATTACCTGATCTGCGTTTTGACCAACGCAGCTTTCATTGTTCCAGTAGTTTTCTTTTGATAAAATATTTCAGTTGCATTTCACGCTTGCTTCATTTGTTTCGTGAAATGCAACTGATGAAGGCCTACGGTAAGTCTGGCCGAAATATTTTTTTCAAATGAAAACTGCTGGAACAATGAAATCTGCGTTGGTCAAAACGCAGATCAGGTAATTTCAAGTAAACGGTATGCTGGAATATTTAACTGTTAAAAATTAAATTGATCGATGCCATGATCAATAACAAATGTAATAATTTGTTACCTTATCGGCGTTTTGACTAACGCAGTACTGATTATAGTTGTTTTCTTTGTCCAATACATTTCGATGCCATTATCGGCCACCTTCTTCATTTGGTTCATCCTCACCAGGTTTACAGAATAAACTAACGTGAAACTGGTGAGGATGGACCAACTGAAGAGGGCGGCCGAAATATATTTGATAAAAAAACAACTCGAATCAGTACTGCGTTAGTCAAAACGCGGATCAGGTAATTTCGATTAATTAGATTCACCTTAAACAGATAGTTGCGTGCCGCATATGTGTGTGCGTGTGTGGGCATATTCATGGCTCACATGTCCATTCAATTATGTGAAGCTAGAGTGGCTGAAAATGAATTTAACATTTGTATTCGTTAAAGCCTTTGTTCTATACTCTTCATATGAAATGACGTAACCGAGGTCACCGTCACATTTTCTGGTGGGAGGAGCTCAATAAATTAGATACGATGATTAAATTTCAATAGATATATAGTATGGAAATTCAGTAACAACCTAAGTAATATGAAAAGTGCGACTACGTATGACCGGATGCATTATTGTATTAAGTGCAGTTTATTAAATGGATATAACCATTGCATAACAGATGCTTGCAAACATGATTTTGTTAAGTATCCAAACCATGGGATCAATGATTGTTAAATTAAACAAAATTCATGAGCGTTTCTATGTTATATAACGTGATTTTTTTCAAATATATGTTTACCTAAAGTTTAATGGCTTACAACTCATTAAAAAATTCGTTTTTTCTATTTTTAATCTGAATAAAGTCAGTAAAAAATAAATAAGCGTAAGTTTTCAGATTATATTTAAAATTATTTTGCGCAGTGTAACCATCGAATGTCGAGGCACCCTGCATTCTGTTCATTTGCAATCGATGTACACTCGGTACTATAGATCTGTGAACATCGTATTTATCCTCCCTTCTAGAATCATCACCAGACACATGATATCATTCAGCACATTTACAACAAATTAAGGACTCTCAATTATAAATCGCATACATTTTACCTGAGGGGAACTGTCTGTGGTACAAATTTTATGTCGCCCAGAATAAACATTTTTCGCAGTTTCCGCAACACTTATGTAAGTTATATAATTAAGCAATCATTCCCTGCTCGGGTGGTTATAACAATTCTTTGAACCAGTTGTTCTGACTTAATAGGAAAGGTCAATCTCAGTTTACTTAATTATTCTCATCATATTGACAAAAAACCGTTATACACCCGATGCTGAACATACAAATTTGAAACGTTCTAGTGCGAGCGTCAAATGTTAGTTCGACTACGTTTCACGTCTGGTTAACTAAAATAGGATTGATATTTATCTCGAATCCGAAAATCGTATTTAAAGTAATGTTATCACCAATAACACAATCAATGATTGATAGACAGCATGTTATTTGAATAATCCAGCATAACTTTAGGATTACCTCTTATATACAAAATAATTAACGAGCAGTGCTGTTACATCATACAATTTCTAAATCAAAATTTTTAAATTTTTGTTTATTTTAATTTTCACTTATGTTTACTTAGTTTGTATCAATCAAAGATTTTCTAGCTGAAACGACGTTTTTTTAGTTTACGTTTGCAATATGCCTGTATGATATATCTATATTATTAAACAAGTGCGATAAATCGGGAATTCACGTATTTGTAGTTTGCTGTCACATTAGGCCAGAAGCGAACCTGCAATAAGTGAGCAGTTATTTATATCATACTTACGCACTTCAGATAAACACCAATCTCATTATTTTTACCAGTAGCACAACAGGCTTGCAAGCGGGGAAATCTCGTTGCATTTGTTGTACGTTAACACGCGTATATTTTGCTATGTTGTTCGACGACTGGTTAAATACAATGGAATTGGTGTATTCCTCAAGCTAGCAAACTTAATTTAAAGTATCCTTCCATCCAATTTATCATTGATTTTTAATTGTATTACTTATATGGATGTGGCGAAAGCTACAAACAGCAAATATCGTGACGGCATAGAAATTGTGCAGCCGACATTTCCAGTCACGTAGAATGTATGCAAGACTACTAGATGCGAGAGCCGCATATATTATTTTGTTATCCATATATATGCAATGTGTTTTGATCTTCGCTAATCAGTTTGCCGTCGTAATCTGATGATGATCATGGAAGGTCGAAACGCGTCAGTACGTGTGACTGACGGTAGTTTTGCTATGTTGTTCGATGACTGGTTAAATACAACGAGATTGGTATTTATTTGAAGCTCGCAAACTTGATATAAATGATTGTTTCCACCACCCGAGCAATCATTTATTGCTTAATTGTATAACTGGTATACAATGTTTATTAATACTTTTCTACTGGTGAATTTTTACTTATGCATATTTTTACAGTTTTTGTTGAATGCTAATATTTTATGGCAACAAAAGTCTTTGTGTCCCTTATTTTTTGTATATTATTCAATAAAGTTTATGCAACAATCATAATTTGAAGCAATAAAGACCTGTGGTAATGACAATAATACATAGCAAATTTTTCGCTTTGCGAATCAACTGTATTGGTGTAACTTTTCTTCATTCGGCTTAATTCACAAAAACTGAGAACAAATATAATTTCATATACTTCTCTAAAGTTTCGTTCACTATGAGTAACTTTTCAAAATTTTAATAAATACCTTTGGACACTCAACCCAGTAAAACACATGAGAATTTCATGTTTTAATTTGAATAGATGAATATAATGAATGTCTCCATGCCAAACTTATCAAAAAAATCAAAGGTAAGCAGACGATGCCTAATTTCGTGTTCCCATGATGGTCCCGAGACCTCTTATAAATTATTTCTCAACGATTATTCTGTCGTTGCCCAGTGGACGTCCTGTGAACCAATTTGTTTAATTTGTGCTGATATCAACTAGTTTAAACGATTTATCAGACCTGTGATTAATGACAATTAGTTTTATTCAGCAGTAGACGGATTATGTTTGAAACAATAATTTCAATTAAAATAACGAATACGTCCTCATAAATTATTTTTTGGGACTGATTAATTGGATTACAGAGCCAATAATGTGATTTAAATGATCATCCCGAAAAGCTGTTTTTATCTTGCTACTAATTTAATTATAATTTTAAATTGTGCGCACAATGGTTGCAATAAGCCATTGAAACTGCATAACAATCACGTCGCCGTGATTTAATGTTTTGCTTTATTTGGCAGGATTAAATGTGAAAACGGCTGTTTTTCGTTCATCTGACGCTTGGAAAATACGTTTAAGACAAGAATTTACGACTGTTCACAATATCAAACGTGGTCTCTCCATCACGACTTAAGTTATCTATATACAGTCACTGAAATATTTCCATTGGTTAAAAAATTACCACATTTACCTTCGTGCGTTGAAAAAGCACTGAACCACACACGGTGATGTTTTTGACGAGAGGACCACATTTGTGAATGCCAGAGGAAGATCGCTTAGACAGAAGGTATAAGTTTTTATGAAAACACCGCTTTTTTAGACTAACTGCATTGAAGAGGGAATTTGTCCAGTTATACATTTAATGGTAAAAAATGCATAACAACAATTTTCATAGAAACAGAACAAAATCTATTTTTCACAGGTCAATGTTCAACAACAGAAAATTAAATTTGGTAAAGCAATATTTTAGATAAATTACGAGTTTCTTAAAGATTGCTGTTCAATTTTTCAGTGGGACTTAGATCCCAGAAGCATTATTTATTGAAATAACATCTAAAATTTATTTTTATTCCAATTCTTTAATTTAAAATACACAATAATTTCATAAATTAATTTAAAAGTAGTTCAGTTTAGTTAAAATCAATCCAATTACACATACCAGCACAATTATATTTACGTCTTCCATCAACCTAAAGTGAGGTAAAATGTATCAAAGCGAATGAAAAAAAATTAACGAAATTTATTTTTAAAATTTTAATTAATAACCTTGCATAAGCAGTGCTTGACTTGCATTTTGGCAGAAAAATTTTGATATAATCTCGAACATAGATTTTCTGAAGCTTAAGCTTCCTTCATATTAGTTATGAATGCAAACAATAATTTAGTGCATTGATAACTTTCAATAAAATCCATACAAGTTTTTATAGTCAATATACACCAATCTAATAAGTGGATATATATATACATATATATATATATATATATATATATATATATATATATATATATATATATATTTCGGGTTATAGCGTGAAGAACACCATTAGGAGCACGCAATGCCGTTTTCGACGATACTACTATATCATTTAGGCAAACCGAAAAGCGTCAAACTGGAACCCAATCGCAAATTTTACAGAACTCCTTTAAACTGCCTTCTTTTAATTATGTTTCGGTTTTTTATATTTTCTTGAGACAATAAATTCACATACTAAACCATTTGTTGGCTTTATTACTTATAGAAGGGCTTATGGCTGGAATGCCAATTTTTTGCAAAATATAACCAAATTAATGCGATACATATTTAATTGTGAATAAGATTTGCGTACCTAAAAACAAATTAGTTAAAATATGACATGAAGGATTACCGCAAAATGTGATAACTGATATCGATCAAGGCCAGAGTGTATAGATTTACTGAAGTAACAGGTGTTCAGAAATAGTTGTAATTCTCAATTTTTGTGAACTTTAGCAAGCATTGAAATCCATATTGTTAGTACCAAGTACCAACTCGGCAACTATAATTTTGGTATCAGGTACTGACGCAATAGCCTCAGTGTTGGGACCCTTTACAGAATTGAGATGTGATATATAGTGAGTTGGCTTTGAAATCACATTATCGAAGACGTTTTATGAAGTTAGCCTCACTACTGCAGGTTTAAACATTCGTATAGGAGTTATTATAATCAAGGTTGCGATCCTGCTATAAGCACCTGACCCATTAATTACTTATATATGTCAGTATAAACTAAGAATTTTATTGTGTAGAAAAGGCAACTCATCCAGTAGACCGGTTTCGTCCTTTTTGGGAACTCATTACGTACTGGACAGATTTTGCTGCGGACAGGGTGTGATGAGTTCCCAATAAGGACGAAACTGGTCTACTGGATGAATTGCTTTTTCTACACTGTACAGTTCTTAGTTTATACTGACATAAGTAATTAATGGGCCAGGTTCTTATATCAAGATCGCAAACTTGATTATAATAAGTGTTATCAAACGTCCGCGCAAACAATGTTCGTTTAATTATATTCTTACAGGAGAATGTACCTTATTATTTTCCTAGATTCCTCACCCAAATATATAATGTGTATAGGGCGTAATACCGGCTCCTACTGATGAGTCGCCAGTAAGCTCGAAAGGAATATGTACATAAGTTTATACCTTCAGTTTATACAGACTTTTATTTATTCTTCTGGTCATGTATGAAATAATTTGTTACTAAATGCGCAACACAATACACAATTACATATATATTAGTTCGCTGACAGAAACAGTGTCTAAGCTACATCTTTTCAACAAATTATGTACCGTATAAATACTTTTCAATCACTTCGTTAGGTCTGTAGAAGAAAACCTAACATATTTTGATTGTCATTAGCCTCTGCTGTACGGAAATTCTGATCAATTAATTAATTTTTCATTAATGTCACGTATTGAATTTATGTTGGCTAAAAGTAACGCTTAGCATTTATTTAATATATCTGTTTTATTATTTATGACAAAGCGCGAGAATTCAATCGACTTCACGATTTTCTTTCTTTGACAGTAGACTTGAACTATCAATTTCGCAAATATCCAATTGATCAACATTTCCTAGTACACGTCGAGTTCATTTTCGTGGTGGCTGGGTGCTGATTCATCCCTTTCCTCCGACGGTATCAGCATCACACATATTATCCTTTGGAAACGAGGTACGATATAATCTTCGTTGACGAGATTTCCTACATCCGCTTTAAGGCATATTACCTTGTTGGATAATCAAAATGGGGATCAAGTGGATCTTTGCGAAACTGATAGTTCAAATATAAAGGAAACCGTGGATACTCTAAATGTGTTTACCATTTGTTGCGTTCAGTAGTGACTTGTATTGGGCGATCAAATTCACCATTAAGGGAGAAATTTAATTCACAAAATATAGAAAAATATTCGTGTGCATTTTTTTCTATTTCGATTTATATTTGTAAATGTGTAAAATGACTTTCGGTTATATGGTTAAACTAATATATGCTGCACGGTTGGTGATAACAACTAACTAATAAATCAATGGAGCGATCTTGATATAAACAGTGGTCCTATTATATAGATAAATTTATCAGTATAAATTAAGCATTGTATAATGTAGAAAAGGCAAATCAACTAGGAGCCCGGTTCCTTTTCATTTGGAACACCTCATGTACTGTCCAGAATGTGCCACGGACGTAACCGGTCTTTTGATTAATTGCGTTTTTCTGCATTGTAAAATGCTTAGTTCACACTGACAAATGTATTTTTACAATGGAAATGGTGTT